>LAPY01000518.1:121919-133087 GCA_000970635.1 Eragrostis tef | reverse complement strand
CAGGCGGTGATGCGTTCGCGGCGATCGCGCTGGGGCTCCAGCCGCAGGAGTCGCGGCGACGCCCACGCCGGGGAAGGGCAGGGCCAGCGCCGCCGCCATCGCGCTGGTGCACGCACGAACGAACGTGCCGGCGTAGCGGACGAAGACGCGAATCGATCGACGGTGTGATCCGTGGGCTCGGATATCGGCGGCTGGAAAAGGCACTCGCGAGCAGGATCACGTTGGCGGAGCTTCGTGCGCACCAGGAGGATCCATATATATATACACTCGCGGCGCGGGCCGCTTGCTGTGTCGTGGCCGTGTTCGGTTACGGAAGGAACTCGTGCTCCTTCCTGTTCGTTCGGGGTTCGAAGTCGGGTCGGCTCCTCTCGTAGGTTGCGGCGCACGGGTCCATTCGCTGAGTGTTTTCGCTGCGTTTTGTCTCGTTCTCGCTCCAACGTGGTCGCGTACGAAGCGGCCACGTTACTTCGCTCCACGCTACTTAGTACTTACTTCCATTTGCTCGTCACACGAAATTTCGTTTCGGCACTGCCACAAAAATCACTGTGCCATGATCGGTGGCGCCTACTGCTCCTCGAGAGAGCATGCAAAATTTTACGGAACTGAATGCGACAAATGAGCGAATACTGTACAGATTAGAAACGCTCGACTGAAACGTGTTTGGAATTCTGATGCCTATTTCATCGAGGATCTTTTTCTTTTTGCGATTATTTGATCGTGGATCCAGAGCATGAGGTTTGCACTTGCACGCGTCAGCGTATTTTCTTTTCTGTTAAGGAGAAACCCTATGTCTATTTTTTTAAAAGGATCCACATATTAGTGGTTCCGTTTTACAGCACATCCAAATTTCAAAAGGAGACATATTACAACCAAAGCGTTAACTTGAATGTACTAAATTCTGAGTATAGCTGGCCAACGGGCCATGCCGCTAGACGGGCCGACACGACCCTTATGGCTCGCGGACCTGGCTGGGCTGGCACGACCGGCCTGAGGCCAAGCCCAAGCATGACACGACTAGTATTATTTTTAAGTCCCCTCTAAATATTTTATATAATTGTTGATTTTCACCTTGGTATGCATGTTTTTTTCGTCAAGAACTCTTGCTTCAAAAAAAAATATTGTTTAAAATTATATCGTTGTGGATTTTTGCCCTGGTATGGTTTATGACCCAAGAGTCATGAACTCTTGCTTAAAAAAAAATCTTGTTTTCAATTATACTCTAGGAAATATTCACGTCCTTACTCACTCTAAGCACTTGTCTAATATTTTGAATAGGCACGTGCATAGATTTTAATGATTATATCATAGGATATACAATAATTGGTGGATACAATAGTTGCATGGAAGTGACAGAATATCACTTGAATAAATTACTAGTTACAATATATATGTTATGCATGACTTGATTTGATTTTGCTAAATGCAGACAAACTAAAGATTATTTGGCTCATGGTATTGACAGCTTATGTAGGTGTATAAAAGAGATTATCTAATTTAATCCTAAAATAGTCAATGAATAGAAAAGTTATCGTGTTTTGTTATCTTAATCCAAGTTTATCTACAATTGACCTTGGGATGGAATAGTCAATGAATGTTTTGGGATGGAATCGTTTGCATGATGAGACAAAACCTCTGAATATTTTGTAGACAATTAGGTGTAGGTTGTTTACAAAGTAATGCAGTTTCGTGTGAAAAATTGAAGTCAAATTAAGACATGTTATTCGTCATATTTGTACATTGTCAAATGTAGATATTTAATATTGTTCTACATACGAGATGAGATGTGTTAAAGAAAGGAAAAGGAGTAATGTGCATTCAAAGAATCAAGAGAGAGTTAAAACTGCCGCCATCATATATTGCTTCTTTTATCTTTGGATACTATAGGGCAAATAGTTTCAACTAGGTTGTTGTCTTACTAAGCATAATGCTACAGTGAAATCTTACAAAATTCCTTCTTGAGATAGCAACTTGCTTTTCAAGTTTGTCGAGGCAGTATTGTAGCTATGGTAGAATTAGTGGTCTTGTCATAAATACTTTGTTGTGATTGAACTAAAACTTTTGGACATGATATATAGTAACATGCGAAGTATCTATGCTTTTTGAGTTTTCTGCTAATTCATGCACTGCTTAGTTGTCAAGTCCAAATAGGATTCGACCCAACTTGCGTTGAAGTGGCTCAAGAGTTTCGAGGAGAGCATATCTTGCATCATGTTTCCATCCTTTCATTGCGAAGTAGAATGTTGTGAGGTACAGATGGTACACGAGTATCCTACGCATCACATCGTTAAGACACCATGTTAGCATGCGTTGCACAAAGACATCATGCAGTCAGTAGAACTATATCAGTGAATAAGAAGTAACATGTTCAAGTAGGTAACTGAAGAAAATCCAAACCAACGATTCAGGATTACTATTAGGAAGCTCTTTGATTAAAAGAATGGCGATGATTGCTGCATGAGAAACACCACTGGTTAAGAGTACCTTTGTAAGCCTTTTGCAGGGCAGAGGATGAGAGGAAAATAAGAGACTTACCGACTTTAATCTTGGTGATGAAGTCATTGACAAAGCCTTGCCTATGCACCTGTGACGAGAGGACGCTGAGCTTGTAAAATGCGTACCCGAGTGCGGCCCCCTACGCCTGCCATGGCCACACCTGAAGAACGAGCAATGCAAATCGATCAGAGCAGAGATCAACAACTTTGCTTGAACGCGGCAATGTGCACGCACACACACACGTACCTAAGGGCATGCCGAAGTTGTAGTCGTTGACGTCCATGACGTTGTCCAGGGAGAGGATGTGGCCGAAGTTGTCCATCAGCGGGCGAACCGCGCCGCCGGCCGCTCCCCTCAGCGCGTCCACCGCCGGGCCGTGGACGTCGACGGGATCGGGAGCGCAGCGCTGTACAGCCCGAGGGGCGCCGTGGTTAGCCACGCTCACGCGAAGACGGCTTGGCGGCGTAACCAAGGAACACGTAGTAGGGCTTGCCACGGAAACCGGCCGCGGCGGCGTGCGGGCGGCCAGGAGGAGGCGCGCGCCCGCGGGGCGCACGGGAAGGGGTCGCGCTGGCGCTCCAGGAGCCGGAGCCGCGCGGCGCCCACGCCATCGCGCGCGTTCACTGTCTGTGATGCGTGGGCTCAGATTTCTTCGACCAGAAAAAGGAACTCGCGGGGCCGGATCACGTTTGCGGAGCATCGTGCGCGGCAGGAGGATCCATATATATAATATATCATGTTTACTCGGGTTCAATCGACTGAAATTGGTTGAAATTTCAGTCGATGAAGAAGAGAAGCAGAAACAACGGGAGCACAGAGAAGAGAGAGAGCCGCTCATTTCTGTTCAATGCTGGGTGCCATCGGAAGTTGAAGACAATATTGGAACCGTTTGATCTTCATCCTCCAGCTGGTAACCGTCGACTGAAAGGAGCACCGATTTTCAGTCAGCTGAAAATTAGCCCGCCCCATAATATATACACAGCTGCATGGGCCGTTTGACGTGTCGTGGCCGTGTTCGGTTACGGAAGAAGTTCGTGTGCTCCGGTGGGTTCGTTCCCCGAGTTCGAACTCGGGCCGGCTCCTCGACGGTTGGGGGCGCCCCAGTTTGTCTTGTGGGGGCCGCAGGCGGCGGAACGGGTGCCGCAGTTGCGGCACCGTCCTGTCTGTGCGGGGCCTCTATTTAGCGGTCACCGTAAAAAGATTTTTTTGCGGTCGTTCTTCTTTTTGAAACAAGACAAGGTGTCGGAGGGAGAAAGGACCAGGAGCGCGTGGAGTGGAGTTAGTTTGGAAGTGGGTCCAGGCTGACATCATCAATGTTTCTCAACTAAAAAAATCCGTAGAGCTCAAACCGAGCATCGAAATGAAAAATCGATTTCACCATCGTATTTCTCGTGACGAGATCTTCAAAACTAGACCCCACTTCGGTATGTTTCGACAAAAAAAATCGAAACTATAAAAGTTGCTGCAACTTTTTCGTTTGGTCGGCCAACTTTTTTATTTGTTCCTATAACTTTTACGTTTGTTCGTCGAATTTTTTCAAGTGGCGCTCCAACATTTCTATTTAGTTGTCTATTTTTTTATTTTTTGTTTAAATTTTTTATTTGTTTGTCTAACTTTTCTTGTTCCTTGCTGTAACATTTTCGTTTGTTGTCCAACTTTTTTATTTGTTACTTTAATTTTTTGATTCGGTATTTTTTATTTTTTTCAAAAAGTTCTCAAAACATTGTGAAGTGGGGTCTAGTTTCGAAGGCTTCGTCGCAATAAATCCAACGGTAAAATCGGTTTGCAATTCGAAGATTCGGTTTGGAGTTATGCATTTTTAAAATCAAAAAAATTAGTTTGGAGCTGCTGGACCCATGTCTATCGCGCGCGCGCGCTGGTTAAAGAAAGCTAGTCTAAAGAAGTTTTGTCCATCGTAAAATCCACTCGCTGCGGTTGATCGCACGCGAGAGAATCCCGTCCTGCCTGGGTAATCGCGATGCTTTTGTTAGGAATCAAATGTGACCAGTTGATTACACTTTCTTAGAGGTCAGACCCGTTCAGGAGAACTTGGCCACTACTCTTTCTTATGTATAAATATGTGATCTACAGTGCAATAAAGACTACATTTCATTACAGTTCATTTGTCCTAATTGTCTATCTACAATTTACTTTTTATCAGCACGCTCTCCACTGACAGAAAAATTCGTCGGAATCCAAAATTGACGAACTCGACGAGGAGAAGACCCACGCGTTCTGCCAATCGCTAGTTGGCCAAGAACTCGCAGACAAACAGAGGCATCGATGGCCTCATCCATCAGCGACGATGCTGATCTTCCTCTCGCCACCACGGAGACCGTCTTCAACATCGACATCTCCATGCTCCCGCACAGGGAGTTGCCATGATCTTCTTCTTCAACGAAGATCAGAACTCCTTCGTGAGCACTTCCTGGTTCCTACGGCATCAACAGCGGCAAGGAAAGAATTCTTGTGTTCTTCCTCTTCCAACGGAGGCAAATCCACTTGAAGGAAGATGAAAACACGGTACGTAAGATGATCATTAAGTAATCAACTTCGTACCTTAAGCAAATCAACGGAGAATGTCTTCTCCATGGTCCTCGATGACCACTGCAAGGCACGTCAGCGGGCACTGGATCCATCTGATCCTAAAGTGCGGCCTCGGCGGTTGCACAATTCTGATTAACTGCCACTAATCGGCAAGAACAGAGAGAAAGAAGACGCATGCCTTCAAGAAATCGGAATCCATCGGGTACTAGAATTGTATAGCTTTTCTGCTCTTCCGATGAATTCTTATCTCTGCTCTTCATCTCGCACGGCGCTGGACACAGCGGCACTCAGGCCAGGGCACAACGGCCTCGGCAACATAGCCGGTAGCGCCAAGACGTCCACGCGACATCAGCCTCTTCCACGGCTACGGGAGAGGCACGCCGTCCTCAGGACTTCGCCCAAGGCGGCGCCTCTCGTTCTCGCGGCCAAGGCCGCGGTCGCAAGCACCACCTTCGCCCATGAACGGCGTGGCCACGACGACGACACCCCATGGTGACGGCACGACAACCGCTCGATTATTAGCAGCCAGCCCACAGCGGTGCCTGCACGGCGCCCACGACGGCGGCTCCGGCACAACCACGCATCGGCCGGACGGCAGCACGACTAGCCCGTCCCGCAAGGCGCCGGCGACGACCGCGCGTCCACGCGGACGTTGCTACGGCCCATCCTGGCGTACTGCATCGGAGCGGCGACGGGTCCGGCCAACATGGCATCTACAGAGCCCAGCGGAAGCACGTCCGGCACGGCGCACGAACCGCAAGCGGCACGCACACGCGGACACGGAAACGGCCGCGTTGCACCGGGCACACACGGGCTCGCGGCGCTTGCGAGACACAGCCAACTATGGCTCCCACGCTGAGTGGCGGCGTTAGCCTGACGGCGACATTGCGACAACTTACACGACCGCACACAGTTCTTCATGAACCGTCGTCTTTGTGGCCTTGCCCCATCCGTCGTCCACATGTCGGCGTTCACAGCGGCGACAGCGCAACACGCAAACATGGCGACAGCCTGTTACGCATGGGTCGGCTGACTTACACAAGCTTTGACAATGTTCAGTAAATCTCTTCCGATTTCTTACAGAATTCTTGTACAAGTTCTGTTATACGTTTTAGCCTCCTAGCTTTAACAGTACTGCACTCTGAAGTTTACATAATGTAGATTCAAGATGCGTGTTTGCTTCATGCATTCCGCCAACAGATGCAATTTTTATTCGGATTTATTTCTGGACATATATCTTATGTCCAAGCTGTTTGCCGACTAGCATTCCCTATGACATACAAGTTTGTGTTTAGCGATTTAATGTTGTAAATTCTTATTTCAGTCTCATGACACGAAAATAAATTATGTCCCAATGTGTTTGTCCTATGTGCAATACCTATGACATAATATTGTGTTTACTATTGTTTTTGCAATTGATGTAACATTTCTTGCAAATCATATATCTGATTCACCTTAATTAAGCCCGATGTGCTTAATTCAAGCAGGATTAAATTTCTGTAAACACACCAACATTTACACCATTCGTGATCTGCAATTGAAATTTATTTTCATTGCATTTTCCATTTAATTCACCTTCATTAAGTCCTATGTGCTTAAGTCAAGCAGAATTAAATGTTAAACACATACAATGCTATAATGTTGCTATTACGATTTTGTTAATATATTGCGCATAAAGTTGGATTCACCTTAATTAAGTCTGATGTGCTTAATTCAAGCAGAATCAAACTAGCATATGAGATTTAATTAATCTCTAACACAGTTCATCTTAATTTGGCCCAATGTGCTTAATTCAAGAATTGAACATATGCAAAATTCAAGTGATTACCTCAGTTTATATTTGAGAAACTCATGTGCTTTCTCGAGTATTTCATCATAGCCTAACATAAGTAGTGCATCCTACTGTTTCGAGATCAACACCATTTTAATGGTTCCCTCCAAAGTGTTAGCTATATCATCTAAGGTCCGCACTAAATAACTCAAGTCTCTACTAGAGTTTACAAAATTTTGCATCCCTCTTACATATAATCATGATGATTTTATTTAAATCTCTGGTTCACCCTATGTTGGCAAAGATGACCTATTGTGGATTTTCTAATCTTGCATTTGATGGTCACAACTATCCAATATAACCATGGACGTACAACATTTTGTTCACCGTCCCACTAAATTAAGTGTGGTCATGCATCATCTACTAGGTGAGTGCAACCCTCAATTGTTCAAATCAAGTATAGGAGCCTTATACATCATAAGGCACCACACCCATAAGACATCATATTACATTATCTAATGGATAAAATCTGAATACTTTATGTGAATCTCTCATGAACAAATACACATAGCATAAGGTATTCATTTTGCCTACAGCTAACTTGAAATGAACACATCTTTGTCTCTAGGACTTCACGTCCATTAAAGAGTACTACAATGTTGTCCATAGCATTTGTTCGAGGTTGTATTTTTAGCAATAAGAACCTACATATGAGGACAAGGTGATACTATTATATCTTTAATGCTCCTCCTTGGTAGGATCTTACAGCATGATTACCATGCAAGTATTTACCAAATTTATGTTGGACACAGTTATCTACTAATTGAGGCCGATAACATGATGAATCCTTTCACGGATTGTCATAAGCATCCTATTGGATCTGCTCAATTGCCTACAGTATGTCATATTGTTCAACATTAGAATAAGTTCATTGGTTATAAGACCATACAAGGAACTTTATTGGTAAAGAAATACAATCATACAACAAGAGGAAGAATCCCTCAAATCAGATTAAGGCAAAGGCATATCCTGAATTGACAAACATTTTTGTCATAGAATGGTTGCTATACGCACGCCATATAACAATGCCATAGCCCAAGATACTTGATTGATCCACACCAGAATTTTGTGGGACATATATTCATTCTGGTCAAGGACAAAGATTCGAATAACCCTTCAATCTTCAACCTGACGTCTGCAGGAAAGTCAGTTGTTCACATCTAGTTCTAAAAGAACCAAGTAACAACTAGTCTCTCTTCAAGAGGACATTATGAACAAGGAGATTATAGTTGTCGAATTTACTTTGTACAACATGCATGGAGACCTAGTAGGCTCCAATCTCCTTCAACTATATGTTATTTGCGTCCTACTAAAATGTTGTAATACATCATGTCCTCAAACTACTACTACATCATGATAGTGCATTAACACATTCGAGTATCTGACAAAAATTCCATTGAATTTTTCATTCTATATATAGGTTTATACGGGTTAATAGATGATGATAAAAGTTTGCCCAGTGGACCTATGCATCACAAAAGCTCTATAATCTGGGAAGAAAGTATTTCTATACTCTTACATAGAGATAAGGAAATTTTTCAACAATCGCTATGCGCGATACATTGATACTTGGCTGATGTCATGCCATTATCATTTTCCCCATTGGTACTCATTGATACACTATTGTGTGAATCCGAATAGTACCATACTTTGTTACAGAGGTATCCGTCAAGATAGTTTCCATGTGAAACATATGATGACAATATAGAGGTTTCTCCTCTTAATAGTAACGGATATGGCAAACGTTTTCTACATATCATCTAGAGTATATTAACTCATACTCGTATCACTATATTGCGTACATATAATTCTTCTATATTGGCTCTATTGCCTTAGTCACCAACCATAGGGGTCACATGAAGAATTATAATCGATTCAATTGGTCACAATAAATTTCCAATATCTTCGGATAAAGTGAGCGTTGCAAGTGCTACATGGAAATTAATTTTAAGGCCCTTTTACCTTAAAATTCAGATTGTACCACTCTATGATCTTGACATATTCAAGAATACAAAAGTGGTCATACATAACCATATTATGGATTGTTCAGGAAATTATCATGGTTCTATAGATTCATCTACACGATAATCTCTTGTGTGTTTCTTATCCACACAACAACCATGTATTTGATAAGAAAATTGCTCCGATCATGAGCATATTATCCTGAATATCGGGTTCAATAAATCTGATAGGACAATGCTACCGAATTCACCGTTGCTTACAATGACGATTGTTGGCTAAAGGAATTTTGGTTCAGCACTATCCCTTATGTCCATAAACTAAATGGTTCATGATATCTCTTCATAGAGGATCAAATCAATACCATGACCAACATTGAGTTGAATATTACTATCATCTCGTTAGTAGCTTGCTGATTTACACAAAGCATCATGTAATCCAATTCATTATACTGCAATCAAACGGCTCCCTCCGTTGCAGTCAATACGTGGATATTTGGCCTCATGCCAAGAATTTCCCATCTGCAAATATCGGATATGTTTATACACGTACCGACATCACCACCATATAGCATACATCATAGGCATTGGGATCAATAGAGGTATTATTATCCGTCAATTTATAATACCTCGAGTCTCCCATGTGACTCAATCATTGCCTGTATGCTCGAATACTTGAGGACAATTCCAGGCATTAGGGGAGAATTATACCACATAGAATGCCAGGAATATGAACGAATGTCACACACATTCAGTCCTCATATCCACGCAAACAAAGATTCTGAACCAATTGTTCAGTACATCTTATATTTACAAAATATTACAAATAATCTGCCATAAACATTTACTTGTCATAAAGGTGTCATTAAACCCAAATCTCAATTTAATGTGCCAGAAAGAGTGGAGGTACCAATCCTAACCACTCAACTCCCGAATCAAAATGAGAGGGGGAGAAGTATGGTCACATGAGATATAGCTTCTTGCAAGCATTCTCGAGATTATGGGGAGAACGTTCTCCATGACAGTAAATGCAAGTCAACCTCACGTTGATTGACACCTTATGGATATTTATCCAAAGCCTATAGATAGTTAACATCTAAAAGACCAGCACATATGTGTACGTACACAAAGTCAGGGAATATTGGGTTCAATAAATCCGATAGGACAATGCTACCGAATTCACCGTTGCTTACAATGACGATTGTTGGCTAAAGGAATTTTGGTTCAGCACTATCCCTTATGTCCATAAACTAAATGGTTCATGATATCTCTTCATAGAGGATCAAATCAATACCATGACCAACATTGAGTTGAATATTACTATCATCTCGTTAGTAGCTTGCTGATTTACACAAAGCATCATGTAATCCAATTCATTATACTGCAATCAAACGGCTCCCTCCGTTGCAGTTGATATGTTTTACACCTACCAATATCACCACCATATAGCATACATCATAGGCATTGGGATCAATAGAGGTATTATTATCCGTCAATTTATAATACCTCGAGTCTCCCATGTGACTCAATCATTGCCTGTATGCTCAAATACTTGAGGACAATTCCAGGCATTAGGGAGAGAATTATACCACATAGAATGCCAGGAATATGAACGAATGTCACACACATTCAGTCCTCATATCCACGTAAACAAAGATTCTGAACCAATTGTTCAGTACATCTTATATTTGCAAAATATTACAAATAATCTGCCATAAACATTTACTTGTCATAAAGGTGTCATTAAACCCAAATCTCAATTTAATATGCCAGAAAGAGTGGAGGTACCAAACAAAACCACTCAACTCTCGAATCAAAATAAGAGGGGGAGAAGTATGGTCACATGAGATATAGCTTCTTCCAAGCATTCTCGAGATTAGGGGGAGAACGTTCTCCATGACAGTAAATGCAAGTCCACCTCACGTTGATTGACACCTTATGAATATTTATCCAAAGCCTATAGATGTTTAACATCTAAAAGACCAGCACATATGTGTACGTACACAAAGTCAGGCGCTGCGTCACTGGAACATCCTTACTCCATTGTTTGGGAAATACACAGAGTTGAAAAGGACAACATTTCCACATGCTGTATTGATTCCATAGAGTCAATCAATTCAAAGTCTACTAATTGTCGACATATATTTCTCCCAAATCACCACACACATTCAACTGGATCATGACCAAATCCTAGCTAGGTAGAGTATTTTAACACTCACATTGGTCGGACCAGAGGTGATAATATGGAGAATTGCTTTTGCTACAATGAGAAGTATTTACTTCTTCACACATAATCTTCCTAATGGAGGCATAATGGAATACTAATTCCATTTGGTGGT
>LAPY01000518.1:99727-112389 GCA_000970635.1 Eragrostis tef | reverse complement strand
TGGTTGATGAACATATATATATATGACTGGACTTCAGGTTGATCACAGTTACCTTATAAACTCTCAGATTTTCTTTCAGTTTTCTTCCAGCAATGTTTTACATATTTAGTTCAAGTGTTTCAACAATACATCAGGATCACCACTAACTGCAAGCGCATCAAATTCTTGTGACTACCCTAGTGAAATGCAAGCAAAGAATAAGAACAGGCCTCCTCGCAACAATGCTGCAGTGATCTCGACCAGTGCTCAGCAGGGCTCGTGTAAGCACCGCCTCCTCACTTCGTTTGTATGCAGTCATCACATGAAGGCAACAAAAGTCGGATCAAAAGCATGAGTTGGCAGGATCTTGGGTAGCAACAGCTCAGGATGCTCGTCCGCGCAGTCTTGATCTGAACTCTGCTGTCAGCCAGGAGCGCGTCGAGATCCACCACGAGTGGAGCCTTGAAGCCGCGTAGAGTCGGGGAGGAAAACCGTGTAGTCAATCTCCAACTGAGGCATCCGTGGAGCCCATATGGGCGGCGATGACGCGGCCCCCCGGCTGCCGGCGGCGAGTCACGGCCGACTCATAATTAGATCGGAATGGTGCCGATGGCAGACAATGTAAATTATCACCAAAGGTTCCAAGTACAAAATTAACCCTATTAATCAACGGTGCGATCAGATTCATACTACCTCTCCTCCATGATAGTATGGTGCAAGGTCCTCTTTCTACTCCCATCCTTTGCTACGCCGCGCCGNCCCCCCCCCCTCCCCCCGCCATTTCTACGCCATCCCTCCTAGCCCTCTTCTTCAAGGCCCCTGATCCCGCAGTCTCCTAACGTCCTCGCCTTTCTCTCCTTCGCTCCGGCCTGCCCCTGCGACCAGGAGAGCACAAAGGCGAGAACAGTGCACGGACGAGGAGCATATATACCGCAGAGCAGAAAGGCGAGTGCAGTGCACAAACGAGGAGTATATGAGCGCTGCCGCCACTGCTGCTGACAAAGAGGTATCTCGGCAGGAACGGGATCGAGGACAACGACTGGATTCACTACGATTTTGGAGAGCGGGCTGTGCGGGATTGGATGGGAGATGCTAGGACCGGACCATGATTAGTACGAGTAAGAGCAGGGCTTATAAAATCGCCGGCAAGCGGGCGTCTCGGAGGAGCAGTGGTGGTGGGCCCCATTGTATTTTAATGCCTCTACACCATGTGGGAAGATATGAGAGGAGGTGTGGAGAGCAGCTGCCAATACGGTGCGTTTCGCTCGCTTCTCTCTCTCTCCTGCTTTCTTTCTCATTCC
The DNA here is from genome assembly GCA_000970635.1 of Eragrostis tef. Taxonomy (NCBI): domain Eukaryota; kingdom Viridiplantae; phylum Streptophyta; class Magnoliopsida; order Poales; family Poaceae; genus Eragrostis; species Eragrostis tef. Next base: position 111,109 of record LAPY01000518.1, on the reverse strand, counting down.
GATTGGACTGCGCCGGCAACAGAACTCCTGTAATACTTGCTCTTATGAAATCGCTTGCTGCTGGTGATTCACGAAGGCCAGCTCATTAATCGCCAGCAGTACTACCTTCTGGTATTATGGGTTGACGATTAAAACTAGCTACTCATTGAATATTTAATTACTATCTTTTTGCATGCACGAAAACGTTTATTGGCTGGAGGCAGCGCCGTTCTCGGGGTTGCTGCTTTGGGCTAGCGACTGGTGAGGCGCCCGCCGCATTCTCTTTCTATGTTTCTCTCTCATCCACCTAGGATTTTTCTGATGTGGATGTTTATTTCGCCTGCTGAGTCAGCATCATAATACAATTGCGTATACTTAGCCAGCCTACTTTGAGATTTGTGTTAATTTCTGGAAAAAGCTTCACAAAAGCAATTCTTACAAGCATGATCAAGAGCTAGCAGAATCTAAACAAACCGATAAGATGACTCAGTAGTGAGTCTAACGAATAACAAAATTAAGTTCATAATAGTATTCGAATACATAAAAGTGATAGCAGAATTTAAATTTATAGCTATTGCAGAGGATGAAATTATCTGATTGACTAGCGGTTGACTTTAATGTAGCATCAAGTGAAAAAAAATGTAGCTTTCGCCCCATGATTTGTTGGCTGGTGAGATACTCGATTAGATGACAGCAATGCCCACTCAAGAATTTCATTCATGCATCATCTTCAAGTGCAAACCTCCCAAAATTACCAGCTAGAGAAGGAGGCCAAGCCATGATATAGGGGTGTGCCCTACTGTCATAAGTCCGCTCAAATAACTTCTCCATTTTCATCGTTTCCAAGGAGAGGGTAAAGAACCAACTTGACATCTGGACTTCTTGAAACTTCCTAGATGTTGCCAAGTACACAATACCATCTTTGACTGCCACAACTTGCACCTCATCGTAGTTACGCAATACTGGCCCAAAGAGCTCACCAAGCTGTATCTCAAAAGGGGTGGTCCAGCCTAGGATCCATTTCTCAACACCATCACTATCTATTCTTCGCCACAACATACCAATGTTGAAGCCAATAGTATAGAAAATACAAGGTGTACCTGTGCTAGTTTCTCCGACCTCAAAGCAGCAATTTCGACCCCGTAGGACCTCAGGGAGTTCCTCCACAGAGAAATTCATTGTTGTCGTGTCTAATGTGATCAAGTACTCGTGATTTCTGTATATCCAATACACGAACCCATTTGTTTGCGTGTTGCTACTGAGAAGCCACCCTCTTGTACGCTGTGGCCGTCCGGGGACTTTCACCCATGGCAGAATGGACCACTCACCTGTGTCAGAGGAAAACACCGTTGCCCGTACCCGAGACTCATCATAGATAAGACGCACCACTTTGAACGATGCATTAGGGTGTTCGGCAGAGAAGATTAGACATGCCTTGCACTCCATGGGGCAGCCATTGTAACCTTCAAAGGCGTTCTCATGACCATCATCTATGAACTGTTCACCTCTTTTCACCAAGGGATTTAATAAGGCCATTGGATTCGAAGAGTCATCATCACCATTTGTAAGGAGGATGTATCCACGGCAGCAGTCGGCGATGCCCCAACAGTGGATCTTGTCGAGATGCTCCTGGATGGATGTAAGGAAGAAGTCACTACCACGTACGACAGCAGCAAGGTCACGGTCACGGTGGCGGACAGGGACGAAGGAGGGGAAGTTGGGGAAGTCTGGGCATTCGAGAATGGTAGGGGCATCAAAGAAGAAACCAAGAAGGGGTGCTTGGTGGATCTCAAGGAAACGGCGGCGGAAGCCAGGGGAGGAGGCCACCAAGCGGCGCCACGCCCGACAAGTGAAGGCGGCACGGATGAGCGTGGCGAGGGAGGGGAGGCAAAGAAAGATGGTGAGTATGAGATCCTCGCTGAGAGAGTAGATAGTGCTGGGGATTGATTCCTTTCGACGTTTCATTGGCAAAAACTGGTCGCCCTCCATGGCAACGGAGATGCAAGAATGGCAACAAGAAAGAATACCAATCACTGCAAATAGAAACAAGAAGTACATGTTAAAAGGAAAGTGGGTCATTAACTTTTCATGTCGAGAATATACCATACATGTATCTAACAACCATGCATCACACTCTATATATATAACTATTAGCAAATCATTTACTTCTGATCATTAATTCAAAACCACTTCTAAGTTCTAAACCAAACAATCCATATAGCATGTGGAACAACAGGGACACGACGAACACCATTTTAAACAAGCATGCTCATATACAATACTACATAGCAGGTCAGGAACCCAAATAATCCACAATGTAACATATGGAAACACATAAGGCACTCAAACAACACACAAGCATACATGTGTTAAAACTTCCTAAAAATTGACAAACCTGAGTAATATATCTATAACAACAAAACTGCAATAGCAGTATGGAAAACATGTTTACACAAAGAACTACATAGGCAAATGGCATCCCTGCTAGGGGTTGGTGTGGCTCACCTAATAACCAAAATTAACCAAACCGAAAACCCTAAAATTTTACAGTTAACCACATAAAATTCAGTTTTACGGAACAACCGAATAAATCAAAGTTTTGGGTTGTATGTCCATCACAAGAAAACAAGTCTACTTTGACACCGGCTACAACTGCCCCATCCTCTAAGACCTCACGCAAGTGAAAAATCTCAACCCGAGAGCACCCACAAGCAATGTCCTCTAACAAGAAAATATGCAAGACTCCAATGACCACAAAAATCCCAAGGAGGACGTCTCTGAGATGAACACAACAGCAAGGAACAACAAAAAAAAAGGAAAAAAGGGAACACCCAAGAACCAAAAAAGAGGAAAAAAACAATCATGTCTCCACCAGCCCATATAGCCAGCAAACTCTAATCTAGCCTTTTTTTATTTTTATTTGCTGCTAAATTTGAGTAATTCGGTGAATTTGGTTAAAAGTCACCGAATTAACTGAAATCAAATAAGCGGATAACAATTTTTTTCAACAACTTCAGTTTGCATTTCTTGAAAACCGAAATAGTTTTTCACCACATTAACCGAACTGGATTAATGGTGTTAACCAAAGTCTCATGCCTGATTCATGCCAAGCATAATTGTCGACAAGGAAATCAACGAACCGATCCAATAGATCAAGAACAGATACAAAGTTAATAGTTGCATGTGTCGTGGCAACCCAAGACCACGTAAGCATCCTATAATACAACATTCTCTGGTAATTTTAATCAACAATAACAAATCCATATAAAGACTGAAGAAAAACAATGGCCTGATAAGCAGTTTGCTCGTAGGGTGACATGGCGTTGATACCAAAAGAACCCCCCAAAAAACGACGGGACGATCCATGTCTACCAAAAGACAACAAGTCTACTTTGACACCGACTAGAACCGCTCCATCCTCTAGGACCTCACGGAAGTAACATTCTCAACCTGAGAGCACCCACGAGCAATTTCTTCCTCTTGGGATGAACACAACAACAAGGAAGAAACAAGTTGGGGGGGGCAGAGGGAAAAAAGAACAGAATATAAGACAAGGAAGAATTGTAAAAAGGCGAACCGACAATCAGGTACGTGATTGACAACATGATTAAGCACAGGTAGGAGAAAAGATAAATATAAGTCAAGTGTAAGTAGAACAAGAGCAAAGAAGACGAGAGGAGTAACTTGGAGCAACAAGACACGGGGCCTAAAAACTGTATTCAAGAACAAAGTAACCTGGGAAAACAAATGACCAGTCACATAAAAAAAACAGCAGAAGCAGGAACTACAACGCTCCATATACACAGACAGTGAACTGTTGCATGAACGAAAGGAAGGAAAACGCAAACAATAGCACAACACACCAGAGGAAGAGCTTCAAAACAGAACAAATTCACATCCAAATAAAAATTCAGCATGCACATATACATGGAGGCGAGATAACAATTCATGCAGGGGAGGCTGAAATCCACACCGAAAGAACATTCAACACTAAGCACACTATAAATACTCAAATATCTAATCACAAGGTGGCTAAAGCAGGCATAGAGACACAAGGGAATATTTACAGGAGGAAAAAAGATCTAACTAAAGGCCAAAAACAAACATACTAATAAATACTCAAATAACTAAAAACAACAAACAAAACAATATTAACAAAATATAAGGAACTATGGCAAACGAAAGAGCCTAAAGAGAGCATAAAAAGGAACAAATCATTTTCAAAATGAACGCAAATCTAATTAAAGATCAAAACATAGACGGAGAAAAATAGCGATGGGAAACAAGCTTCACCTTGAAACCAGTAGGCAACAAAAGGCATCAGACAAACACAACTGATCGTCCAAGCACCAAAGAAACCTTCAAAAAAAAAACCAATCAGATGGAACAGAACTCCAAGAAAAAATAACTAATCGTATGAAACAACACGCAAAGCAATGAAAAATTCTAACAACAGCAAGGACACACAATCCTAAACAGCACAATGCGCTTGAAATTAGCTGCAGGCATCAAGCACCTACACAAAGGACATGGCAACTGAACCATACTGCCACGGGAAAATAACCAAAACTTCACACACGTCCTATCCAACACTTTAAGTATGACAGGAAGAACAGAAGGTTCTCCTCCAACTCCAGTGGCCACCCAGCTTCAGTCAATCACAAGCAAGAGCTATGCAGCTAAACAACACGCCCAATTTAAGATTCGAGACCAAGACCTCCACGAGAGGACAAATACAAAGAACAACAGAGACCATGACATAAACAAAGACCGAGCAGAGATGTTCACCTTATTTTATAAACTTGCAAGTAGCCCAAACTGTAATCATTTCATGCCATAATATTCACTACATCAATATAAATTTTGGACCAAAGTAATGGGAAAAATGTTCTTGTCATGCAAATCAAAACTGGAAATAGTTATTTTCATGCACCGAAATTAGTTGTCCAGATTTTCTATTATAAAATAAATATGGTATGTTTTACTTACGAGAGACAAATGGTACTATCACATTGATGACGATGCCGTTGATGTGAAGCACATATAACTAGAGGTTGAGGGGAAAACATGAAAAATCATGTGACCCTCTAGGTGAACATGAAGATTCAACCGACTTGACTGAAGCAATAATGTGTCAAACAATTATGACATCCAATTGTACCCTACTATCACCATACACATAAATATAACATGCAACTCATTAATTCAGCCAATGTGTCAAACAATTGGCTCATGCAATATACTATCATCTCACCAGTTTGTGACATACTAATTATTAGGTACATTCGTAGCATAGAATTTTCATGTTATTATTGAACCTATCAACTTTCAAGATTGTGATATGCAAATGAACATCCACATCCAAGGCAGGCAACCACATGAAAGGGAACCGACAACTGACATGGAGCATCAGGGGAGGACCACATGCAGAGAAACAAATATGAACAAGGACCATGCCAGCAATAACGAAACAGAAGCAACAACTAGGCAAACTACAAAAGCAGGAAGAAACCATACACATGCAAGACCAAACAAGAGGCAGGAAGAGGCCATAAGAAGATGGAAACCAACTCACCAGAAGTCAACGATGTAGCGAACCAAGGAGTGAACCAATCAAAATTGGTGAGAACCTCGATGACTTTGACCTGACCAAAAGCAGGGCTTGTAGAACAAAAAATGAAGTAAGACACACATCACTTTAGAAATGAACAAAAATGAATAAAGAAGAAAGCAAACAATAAGCAAAAGAAGATAGGAAAAAGAGGAAAGGGAAGGCGGAATACCTCAACTGACTCCCCCCATGGCGGCCACCAAGGAGGAAGGAATGCAACGCAGGAGCAGAAGAACCTGTAGCGGACAACGTGCTCCGAGAACTAAATGAAGAGTGCACAGGAAACAGGCATAAGAAAAAGCTAGATCTAGAAATCCTCATAAGGAGGCAACCGGAAGACTACAAAATATCCAACATGTTTGTAGATGGAATAACAAAATAACCAAGAAGAAACTTCAGAGACGAACCCAACAGTAGGAACGCAAGGTCGGGACGGAGCACGACGACACGGTTCGAAGAAAAAGGGCGAAACAAATCAATCTGAAAAACCCTAGAAAACAACCCAAGACCGCAAAGGCAGAAATCCCCGCCATCCACCCAAGCAACCCTAAGGCAGGAGGAAAGACGACACAACCTACTAGCGACAACTGCCATACGAAACAACCAAGGTAAGGGAATGACCACAAAGAAATCCCAAGAAGAATCAACCAACCCTCAAAATCAACAGAGGGCAACGAGTAAGAGAAGTAGGAAAATACGGGGAGTGGGGAGGGAATATTTGGCAAAAGGAGCGGCGCCGCAACTTACCGATGAGCCAAAAAACGATGGAGGAAGAATCGATGAAACGATGCAGAGGCAGATGAGGAGGAAAGAGAGTCAGGAGGCTGGAGTTGATAAGGCAAGCGGCCCGCCGCTTTAACTGTGAGCCGCGGTGGATGACGTCTGAAGATGATGTGTGGCCACGCGGTGAAAAAGATCTGACGGACGCAAACCCAGCGGGACCCACACAGCGCATCCGCCCTAAATCCACATCGTGCGGCGCAAATTGTCAAATATATTTGGATCTATTCTCATTTATCTAATTTTCTCTACACATTCAATAAAAGGAAAATCATTTAAATTTCTTCTAGGTAGCCATGTATGGGATGTAAGTAGTTGGAATGTTGGTGTCCATTCCAAAAAAAAATGCACTAGATTCATTCCACCAAACAATTAGTAGTCCTAGCTTGTATGTGTTCTGTCCATCCCATCTAATTTATCATTCCTCCAAACAATACATTTTCTCAAGTGTATTTGATCCGTGCGATGAGTGCGATGCGTTTGGCAATTAAACATTTCATTAATCAAAATTGGTCTATTTATTTTTAGAAATGATCTACGTATATTGTGTATAATTGGTTGTTGAGAAATTTTTGATCGATAATAATAATTTTCTTGTTTCATTGCTAGAATGTTTGCAAGCCCTGTTTGGATCTACCGAACTAACAATTACACCTAGGCTAAAAAATTAGTTGACTAATTGTTAGTCAGTTAACTATTAGTCAGGTATCTTTTTGGAGGTTTGACTAATTGGTGAACTAACAATTAGTCTGCTTTAGTCGGGTTCTTCTGACTAATATGATTATTATTAGTCGTTTGGTTGGCTAAAATTTTTATAATTTGGGTCCATCCTATTTGGATTCTATATGGACTAAAATTAGTCAATTAACAATGTGTCTCTTGGACCCGAACAAAGCTAGTTTGACCATTCAAAATAACCACGACGAAATAGTCAATGCCGTCCCTGATCTTTGGCCGAAAGCTCAAATTCATCCTCCAACTATCAAAAGGCCAGTTTGGTCCCTGAACTTTGGTTACCCGCTTCAAACCAATCCCTTAGGGATGAAATTGAACCTACCAGCCAAAGTTTAAGGACTAAATTGGACCTTTTGAAAGTTGAGGGACGAATTTGAGCTTTGAGCAATAGTTGAGGGATGGAGTTGACTATTACGCCTTAATATAACTGATGAGGGTTGTTTTGGCCATGAAGCCATGGTTATATGATCTAGAAGTCCACTGAATTTAAAGACTCTGAATACGTTGCAACGGGTGATGTTACAATCAGTTATGTCGTTTCCATTTTACTACCATACTTCTCTAGTGAAGATGCAACATGTCGTTGTAGCAGTAGCTGGTGGCAGAGCCAAAATCAAAGGCAGGGGGGCAGATGCTAGAAACGAACTAATTTTCCTGGTGATTAACAAATGTTTTCTTTATTAATGTCCTATCCCTGTTTATCTCCTCAAAGAAATTACCCAAGGCAGGGGCTGGGGGTAGGGTTTGGTGATGGAGCCTAGGTTGGCATGAATGGCTCTGCCCCTACCAGTATCTTCGAAGCACAGATAACATGAACCATGATTGTTAAGATTATGCCATCGTAGTGGTTTCAGAGTTGAACATCTTGATGACACAAGTTGATTTATTGTGACTCATGTGTTCGGATTGAGAAATGTCAAAAAAATATTTCGAGAGGTCTCTCCACCATGAGAGAGCCCAAGCTTGATGACACAAGGGGAAAGGGAGGGTGAGAGAGTTAGAGGAAAATTTTCTTCTTCTTTTTTGCGAATCAAATCTTTTTGTTGATTGAATGGAATTCCCATGCTCCTGCCTTTAAGTTCATTTGTGCAGCATCTTGTTCATTCGATTACTGGGAAATCATGTCACTAACAGTTGTGTCCCGGAGGTGGGTGCAGTTGAAGTCTTTGGAGACGACGAGCTTCTAAATTGCAGATGTTGTAGCGCCTGTGCTGGAAGAACATGAGATGGGAAATCTAAATCTGAACAGAGGTGCTTGGTGATGGTAACCCAACCCGACCATCAGAGGCGGAGCTTTCACCCCTGACTTTTGAAAATTGCATACAAGTCCCTGATTTTGCCATGTAAATGAAAGAAAACATGCAAATCTGCCCCCTCTCTCAAAATGTTCAACCACCGCCACTGCCGACCATGTTGTTATGCTATGCTAACATACAGGAAATTGCTAGCCTCCTTACGGTCCGGTTACAACTTCTTCTTTTGCGAGGAAGGTCTGGTTACAGCTTGCATATTGTCCCTACTTGATATTGTTGTCAGTGGGGTCGAATAGGCAATCAAACAAGCCTCCTGCTCGTGATGGCACCATCAACTGATCTCGGCATCAACGGTTGTCATTCTCGATCGGCGGTCCAGATGTTCGCGAGAAACATTCAACATAACCGTAAAGTGTTGTCCGTGACATTATGTCTTGGGTATATTGTGTTTCTATCCCTAGTTTGCCTCCTACTTATGATTTTACCCGTCATTTTTCAACTTTGTTATTTTACTCCTGGTTTTTTAAACTGAAGCAAAAGTTTGCCCTTGTGTTTGCGATTTTACCCCAAATATGTTTCAAAACTACGGGTAAAATCGCAACCACAATGATATTTTTTTGTTTCAGTTTGAAAACCAAAGATAAAATCATAAAGTTGAAAAATGAGAGGTAAAGTCACAATTGAGAAGCAAACCAGGGGTAAAAACGTAAATGTCTCTTGTGTCTTTAAGCCTGGGTTCTGGTGTAAAACAACCGAAGGGAATGATGGCTTCATGCCTGCCTAGATAAGGACACTAAAATTAGGATCAGATGGTTGTTGTTTGACGTTTGCGCATTTTCACAACAACACAAGTCCACAACAGGAAATCATGTCACTAACAGTTGTGTCCCGGAGGTGGGTGCAGTTGAAGTCTTTGGAGACGACGAGCTTCTAAATTGCAGATGTTGTAGCGCCTGTGCTGGAAGAACATGAGATGGGAAATCTAAATCTGAACAGAGGTGCTTGGTGATGGTAACCCAACCCGACCATCAGAGGCGGAGCTTTCACCCCTGACTTTTGAAAATTGCATACAAGTCCCTGATTTTGCCATGTAAATGAAAGAAAACATGCAAATCTGCCCCCTCTCTCAAAATGTTCAACCACCGCCACTGCCGACCATGTTGTTATGCTATGCTAACATACAGGAAATTGCTAGCCTCCTTACGGTCCGGTTACAACTTCTTCTTTTGCGAGGAAGGTCTGGTTACAGCTTGCATATTGTCCCTACTTGATATTGTTGTCAGTGGGGTCGAATAGGCAATCAAACAAGCCTCCTGCTCGTGATGGCACCATCAACTGATCTCGGCATCAACGGTTGTCATTCTCGATCGGCGGTCCAGATGTTCGCGAGAAACATTCAACATAACCGTAAAGTGTTGTCCGTGACATTATGTCTTGGGTATATTGTGTTTCTATCCCTAGTTTGCCTCCTACTTATGATTTTACCCGTCATTTTTCAACTTTGTTATTTTACTCCTGGTTTTTTAAACTGAAGCAAAAGTTTGCCCTTGTGTTTGCGATTTTACCCCAAATATGTTTCAAAACTACGGGTAAAATCGCAACCACAATGATATTTTTTTGTTTCAGTTTGAAAACCAAAGATAAAATCATAAAGTTGAAAAATGAGAGGTAAAGTCACAATTGAGAAGCAAACCAGGGGTAAAAACGTAAATGTCTCTTGTGTCTTTAAGCCTGGGTTCTGGTGTAAAACAACCGAAGGGAATGATGGCTTCATGCCTGCCTAGATAAGGACACTAAAATTAGGATCAGATGGTTGTTGTTTGACGTTTGCGCATTTTCACAACAACACAAGTCCACAACAGTGGCGGACCAAAACCCACTATAGTGGTGGTTCCGCTGGTCCGCCGCTACGCAAGAGCCTCTACAAATAAACATTGTAGCGACGGTCTAAAAAACCTGCCGCTACAGGCACCATCTGTAGTGGCGGATAATGCCATGGTCTACCGCTACAAAGTTTGATTTCTAGCGGCGGCTGGTGTTACCACCCACCGCTAATAATGAATTCGAGGAACAAAAAAAATCCCCGCCACTACTAATCGGCCGGTGATTACTCTGGCAAATGGCGCGCCACCTCCGCGATCGCATCCAAGGCGAGCACAACCGACACGCGCGCGACCGGCGCTGGTAGGCGTCGGCGTCCCCATGGGCGCCATGGTCTCCAGAGCAGCCGCCAGAGGTCGAGGTGGGGCAAGAGCCGGAGGTGGAGGTGGCGCTGGTGGTGGAGGTGGAGCCACAGGTCGATGACGAGCCGGCCCCATGGCCGCCAGATGTGGAAGAGGCCCCGTGGGGTCCTTTGCTGCCGTCGTCCCCATTGCGTCCTTGGACGTCGGAGCCCGAGACGGCGGCGCCGGCATCATGAAGCACGGCGCCGTGAAGATGGCGCGTCCCTGTGAAGAAGCTGGGGATCTTTTGGTTTAGGTTAGTCTAGCTGGCGCCCTCATGGCGGAACGCCAGAGCCCAAGGCGGCGGCGCCGGCGTCGTGAAGAATAGCGCGTCCCCGTGAGGAAGCCGGGGATCATTTAGTTTAGGTCGTCTTAATCGCGTTTAATCACGATAACTATGTATAAAGGTCACTTTAGTTTGTAATTAGGTCGTCTTAATCATGTTTAATCGCGATAAGTATATATATATGTATCGTTTTAGTTTGTATAAAGGTCATCTTAATCGTGTTTAATCATAATAAATTTGAATCACAACTTAAAAAGGGAGGGGTAGAGGGAAGAGAAGCGGCGGCTAGAAACGTGAACCGCCGCTACTAACATATTTGTAGGGGTGGCTTATAACAAGAACCGCCGCTATAAGTCTCTTGTTTTGTAGGAGTGGTCTTATTCCAAACCGCTTCTACTAACTATTTCTAGCGGCGGTTGTTGTTTCAGTCCGTCATTACAAAATATTTCTAGCGGCGGCTCATCTAAACAGTGCCACATTCTCTGCTGTAGTGGCGGTCCACGTAACAAACCGCCG
>LAPY01000518.1:66359-87458 GCA_000970635.1 Eragrostis tef | reverse complement strand
GCCGCCACGAAGACGGCGACGCCTCCGCCGCAGCGTATAGGCGCCATTGGAAGCGGCCTCCTCCCGCTTCTTCTCCCAGCGGGCGAGACGAAATGCCGTCGGTAGCGGCGGTGGTGGTCGGGCGACGTCGCCGCCTCGATCGCAGGTACGAATTGCTGTTGTGTTTGGAAGGATCCCTCCCTTGTTTTGCCAAGGGTTTGGCCGTTTGGGGCTGGGTTTGGAGCTTCACTTGGGACTTGGGAGAAACAGAGAAGCAAGAAGACGACTATCATGGGCCAAATCAAGGATTCCTCCAATGTTTGGGCTACAACTCAACCCAAGACCATCATGGGCCAAATCACGCGAAGCCCGGAACTAAGGCAACAGCCCAGAACAGGGAATATCGCATCGCGCGGCAATTCTCCCGCGAAAAGTGTTTGCCGCTGCGGCTGCGGACGATTTGTATTGCTGCCTCCTTCCTCTCGCATCATCCTTTCTGTCGCGCCGAAGTGATTCATCACCATGCTCTCTCTGCCCGCCGAAAATCCTCAACTGAACGAATATGTTCCTTCGTATATCTACTAATGTTACCGATTACGCACAAGGTAAGGGCCAAGGCCTTACGGGCGAAGTACACACTTTTTCTTCTCTTTTCTTTTTTACCACGACGGAGCCCTTGTCATGTCACCTCCACACTGCTGCCATTCAATACTTTTACCGCGTCGGTACCAAAATTTCCACATGCACACAGTAACCTTCACTGCCCGATGCTTCCTGATCACGCATCGCCTGACACCGTGGGGGCCCCTACACGCCAAGACCGCAGTAAAAAGATGCCCGTTCACTGCCCGATGCTTCCTCATCAGTCAGACGCTCTTCACTTTGCCGTGGGAGTCGTGCCATGCTTGGGACGCGGTGTGAGGGTGCCGTGTCCGCGGCCGGCGCAGCGCCCGGGCAGGATGTTGCGGCGGCGAGGGGCATGGCCTACGTGGTTTTTGGTGGATCTTTTGCCCTCCGTTCTGGATTATAAGTAGCGATCGTCGGATCGATGTCTGCTGTGTTGTGTTGTGCATTTTGCCTCCATGGATGATGGATCTCCATGGCCTGTGTGGCTGTGTAAGTATGTATAGTATACTAGGAATGATGTATCGCCATCGTACTGGCTTAGGGTGTATGTAACTAACTAGGTCGCTAAGCTAGCTTTTCGGTTCATTCGGTGCTCATCTAGTTTGTCACTTGGGAGATCCTGTGTCAACTCTGGCTCTGGCATATGGCTATCAGCTTCACCAAATTGAGAAGAAAAGGAAATATTCCACTTCCTATTAACTTGATCGCTTGCCTCAAGTCGTATGTAAAACGATGCTAGAAATCAAGTATGAGCTCCTGCGACTGGCAAATACGTATGTGCCATTTGCTACGCGCTAACAAAAGCATGGCAAGTAGTTTCACGTATCTTTCTCGGGCTTGTGTATTTGGATATATCCAGAGAGCTTCTGCTTTTTAAAAAAAATTATTGAGCATGCCATCATTTTCTTCTTTATAGGCATGTAAATATCTCGCAATATTAGCTTCAGGAGGAAATACACTGGCTAGACGAAAACAAAACACAAGAGAACAATTAGAATTCAAGAATCACACTTGTGCATGCTAACAAAATTTGAAGCCTTATTTCTCTCCCATTGAAATCGTTCTTTCACAGTTTAACACACGGGAAGCTTGGACGAAATAAGTCTCTGTTCACCCAACACACGGGTTGTCGTTTTCACTTGAGGGACACCGGAAGCTACATGTTAAATTCCTTCAGCGTTCTCGCTACTAGGGTGTTATCTACAAATATTTACGTGGCAAAATTGGCTTCAATTTCTTGAAGCGGTGTAATCACTTTCTATTTTTGTCAGTATGGTCCCGTTTTGTTCACATTTAAATGGACGGCAAGAGGAAAGAAATGGAAGATGTCAGAAAGTACACCTTCAGTCCTTCACTAGAAAATCAGCTCCTACTTCGGCCCTGGAAGATGGAAACTCAAAAATTAAGCTTCCCTGTTGCTTCGTTAGCAAAATCTAATCAACAGAAGGGCAGCATTTCATGAGATCAGACCAAACCAATGTAAAGAATCACTGTAGATGCCTGCTGCCACCTGGTTTAAATTTACAGAAAAGTGCATTAGCTTCAGGACAGCATAGCAAAACACTTGCATTAATTGGGAATACAAATATAGAGAAAGACATGAAAATTAATAAGTAGAACTGCTTTAGAAAGGAAAAAACATACTCGTATGCAGATGTGTTAAACCAATGTAGATATGGAATTACCAGTGAATAAGTTCATGATAATATCATCATATGCAGACACATCATGCAGTTTTACTGTCAAGGATATTTAAAAACAGAACATAACAAGAATTCAACTGCGCTATAGGAAGCTCTGTATACAGGGCACAGCAAACATTGGCAGATAACTTTCTAAATCTTAAAAGCAGAGAACCAACTATAAAGAAAATATGAAACAAGTTTTGTTTAAATCTATAGACAGTGAAGGTAGCAAGAACTTGCCTTTCAGGAGCATCTTAATTTTTTTTCTTAGCAGGATGAGTCAAGGAAGGCTTCTTTGATGGTATAAAAGCTGAAGAAAGCAAAGACTCAACATCCTCACGTTGCCGTTTCCTTGCTGCAATCAAATCTTTTTTACTAGCTAGGTTATTAGCTTGGCTTTTCTTGAACTCTGGCATATGGCTACTAGCTTCACCAAATTGGGAAGAAAGTGAGACATCCACTTCATTTGAGTTCCCAGATCTAGGTTTCTCAGAAAACTTCCTAACTCTTTTAGCCTTGTTAACCATCTTCATATCAACGTCTGTTGATGGACAAGCACCAACATCCTGATTTGCTTGACCCAAATCTTTACCATGTTTAAGTGAGGTATCCACTTGTTTCGAACTATCACTTCTAGGTTTTTCAGAGGGATTCACTTGATTTGAGTTCCCAGGTCTCGGTTTCTCAGAAAACTTCCTATCCTTTTTGGACTTATTAACTATCTTCGCATCAGCGTCTGTTGGTGAACAAGCACCATCCTCTTGATTTGCTTGAACCAAATCTTTACCATGCCTAAGCGAGATATCCACTTTATTTGAATTATCACTTCTAAGTTTTTCAGAAACCTTCCTCGCTCCTATAGCCTTTTGGATCAACTTCTGCAGATCAGCATGTGCAGGTGGAGAAGCAATATCACATTTTGGCAAGTCCTTGGTTCCCATTTCATTGTTTTGGTTTGCATTCTTTTTATCCTTATTATGTAATCTCACATGGGACCTCTGAATTGCATCTTGGTTAAATGAAGCCTTATTAGTCTCCTTGAAAACATTTTGCTCCATAGGTTGATTCGATGCCACCTGCCTCCTGACACTAGAGCCCTCCTGAGAGTCTTTCACCAAGCTTTTAGAAAGTTCCAGATGATTACCATTATGGAAGGTCGACCTTTTTCCTGCCCTTTGTTTCCTCAGCACAGAATTCTCATTAGTATTTTGTTCCAGTGAGTGCTTGGCACCTCTCAGATCATCATTTTTCTTCTCTGACTCCTCTTCACTAGATCTGACAATGGACTCTTGAACTTTAGGAACCTTTTGATCCCAGCGTGAAGCCCATTTTGATTGCTCAGTTGGCAAACTTTTACCTTGTTGTTCTACATTTCTGGAAGCACGTGTTGCTTGTTCTTTTTGGAGTCGCGCATCCCTTCTCTGTGAGCTTGTCATAGCAATCTTTTCATTATCCTTCTGCTTAAGATGATTTGTGTGGCAGCTGCGAGAAGTACCATGAATATCTTTGGAACTAGGACGATTTTTTTCAAAAATCAAACCATACGGTCGCTGAATTGAGATGAACAGATTCCGTTCTTTAGCATTTTGTACCAAGGAACCCCAGTGTGAATTGCTCTGCAAAGTTCTTGCATTTCCAACAATCCATAGAGAAAGCCTGGCACGTGTCAATGCAACATTCATGCGTCTAACATCTGCAACAAATCCAATGCTGCGTGCTTCACCAACTTGATGCCTATCACCTGACGAAATTGAGGCTCTGACAGTTGACAACACCAAGATATCAACTTCACGACCTTGAAATCCATCCACAGTATTAATTTCCATCTCAGCAACAACCTCAGGCCCAAATGAGGAAGTGAACCTTGATCGCAGTAAAAAGAGTTGACTTCTGTATGGAGTGATGATACCTATTTTCCTAGAGGTGAACTCTGCCGAATATCTGTTCATGAAGGGATCATAGAGCCTCAGTTCCCTGTAAAATAGTAAACCTTACATGTTACCATAGAGACAACATTCTTACCTGCTCCTTAAAATTTTCAGTAATTCAACAGCTGCATCAGCTTCAAACTCATTACAGAGTGACTGTGTAGCAGAATTTCTTCCACAATGTTCACGACCATCAGCAACATCAAAGAACATGTATGGACCAAGACAATAATGATCATGGAATGAAGCTGATTTCTCAACCACATTCGCACCATCAAGCAGTTTATTGTCGTAAAAATGCAACGATGGAAACCTGCTAATCTCCGGATGCATACGATACTGCAGACAAGTAAAAAAAAAATCATGAGTCATCCTAAAAAGTGAGTGCTATTTCACATGCATATCTAGCAGTATATGAAATACATACTAAAATACAAAGCCATTCCGGTGGTGCAAAGTAATGATGTATAGCAAAGTTATGCGAACCTTGTTACTTTTTCAGAATCATGCAAACCTTATACGGGTGTAATGGAGCTCGGAGGGTTCTGGGTATGAAATGAAACGCAGCATGAATCCATGCATTCTAATCCTCCAAAGCCGGAGTTTTTTAATTATTGTTTTGGGTGTTTGGGGAGGGGGAGAAGGTGTTGGACTACCTTTCATTTGCAAGCAATGATACTAATCATCCATAGATGATACACAAGATCCAAAATTTACATTCATAATCTTAATGTGCAATTAAAGAAAATTAGAGATCGCCAACATTATGGAAAACATCTCTAACTAAACACTAACCTGTTTGGTAAGCATAATCACTGGGTAACCAGCTCTTTGCAGGCGTTCAAACATGCTGCACTCGTAGAGAAACTTGCTGGCCAATCCAGACATCACAGTAGCAGGTAGCTGCTTGGGATCGCCGACCTTCAAAAGGGGCATCATCATCAACAACGACAACAACAAAGCCTTTTAGTCCCAAGCTGGGGTAGGTTAGAGAAGAAAACCACAAATACTATTATTATACGAAGTTATACGAAGTGTAGTTCAAAGTAGCTGTATGGTAAAAACTACAAACTAAAAGTAGCACAGTACCATTATACATTTAGTTCCTCTCGATTTCAGAAGCTGAAGCGGAATCAAAGTTGCAGGTTCAAGGGCCTGTAGAGAAAGAAACCCAGATACATTTATTGTTTGATTCAATAAAAGGTATCATGATTTGTTAGAACCAAGTTAGTGCTAAGACAATACCTGTGCGGCTTCATCAATAACAACAACATCAAACAAAGCATGCTCAGAAAAATTCCCATATTTGTTAGATGAAGCATTTTCCGAGCAAATGCAAGAATCGACTTTCTTACCTTGTGCTTTAGAAACTTATTTTCATCGGCTATTTTCTTTTCACGTGCATGAGCACTGGCAAGTTCTGCAGAAACTTTCCTTTTCTGTGCATATAAAGAGTTGAGCTTTCCAGCAAGGGCTTCATCAGAAACTTCATCTACCTCATCACCTTCAGGTACAACGGGAGAGTCATTTTCCATTTTATCAGCCTCAATTAGTTTTCGCCTTGACTCATAATATCTAATTCTGTCTGCGACCTTTTCCAACTTAGCCCTAAGTGAACTAGAAGATTCAGCATCAGATAAATTCCCGTCATTATTAGTCTTCAGCTCGTCTGATAATCGTTGTTCAACAAGTGTGTCAATGAAGAAAGGCATTGAATTAGAATGAACTGTCTTTGCATTACCAACCCTCACTATATATGGCTTATACAGCTTTCCATCAGAACCATACAATCCCTCACTGAGTCTTGACACAAGTTCATCAACTGCAGCATTTGACTGCGCGCATACTAGAGCTCTTCCTTTCAGAAGTCGCTCAGTCATTCGAGGACTTTCTCTCTGATTTATCAGTTGCTTAGCAAGCGCTGCATCCTGCCAAGCTCTAGTCACTGCAGCAGATTGACTTATCTTTGGTCTTGGCTTAGAAAAATCAGATCTATCCATGGATTCATAACTTGGTAACTTGTAAGAGTTATCTGTGTGTAATGATAGCAATGCACTTAAAATCGCTACGATTGTTCTGGTTTTGCCTGTACCTGTGGGAAAGTACAAACGTTTAGGCACCTGAGAAGTTACAGCTGGAGTTGCAAAAATACCTGATAAAAATCATGAAAGGGCATACCTGGAGGGCCCTGAATAAGAGACAAGTCAAATTTTGTTTGATTTTTTGTCGATCCAATGGCGACACTTACAGCATGGAGCTGGCTGTCATTGTATGACGACTTCAATACTTTCAGCATATGGTGTGAAAGTTTATCAAGATACACATTTCCAGATTCATGATAGCTTGCAGCATAAGAAACAGGATTCAAGATTGCTGGAAGCACTGGAATATCATTTAACGATGAGAGTGCACTGAACTCTCGGATTTGAGGAGTCATGCTCATAACACGGTTCAAGAACCACTTACTTCGTTCAACAAGAAGTCGCTTCACTTTATTTAGACGTGCATTATCATTAGAAAGAAAGAACTTTATAACAAAAATCAACCTTTTATTTTTATCGTTCTCACGCCGCTCCACCTGAAAGAGCAATAAAATAAATTACACGGCACTTAAAAGAGTACAGTTTTCCTGGAACAGTAAACAGTGATGGGCCACAACGGTACCTTTCCAAGCACATGGACTTGCTGTTCAGACGCTTTAAGGGGATCTTTGGTGAGCAATATTAAATCATTCTCTATGCAGCCTTTGAATTTGATAGATTCACTATTCTCAGGGCGACCACGGACAATAATGAATTCATCAACTCTTTCAACTGAGAGGATGGATATGCATCCACAGATCATGTCATCTGGGGGAGTTTCAACATAAGCATTCTGCATCTGGGCTTTGAACTCTTCTAGAACTAATGGCTGGAAAATCTCAACATACTGAGCTTGTGAATCAAAGCATACAGGAATTTCTTTTAAAGCAGATTTCTTTACTATCTCCGAACTAGATAGCCCAACAATGGCAAAGTAGTCCATTTCCAATATGTTTTTAAACCAGCTGCTCAGTTTAGGTGGCTGAAGCCGCCGAGAACTTGTAATCATGCTGCCAGAACCTAGTCTTTTTTCAGTAGGCAATGGAAGCTGAACTACTTGTCTCTTAGGAACTAATATGCTAGGCTTTCTTGAAACAAGTTGTGGCCTTCGGGAATTATCAAGAGCATGATCCAGAGGATCGTCTTCATCGTCAGATATATCCCTGAATATTGACTTAAATTTTTCCTTATCTGAGGATAGATTTGGACGTACTGGTTGAGCAGCTGGAGTAGCAGATGTTTTCACAATTTTTTGTAACAGGGAATTATCATTTGCATTCACTGGAACACCTTGCTTTTTCAATCCACCAAATCCTTTTGAGGAAACAAGGCTGCTTCTGCTTTCCAGAGGATCATCTTCATTGTCAGATATATCCCTGAATATTGACTTATTTTTTTCTGTAGTTGAAGACAAATTTGGACGCAACGGTTGAGACGCTGGAGTAACAAATGCTTTCACAGTGTTTGGTAACAGAAATTTATCATTTGCATTAACCAGAACACCCTGTTTCTTCATTCCAGCAAATCCTTTTGAGGCAACATTACTGCTGCTATCTTTTGATACAGGTCGTAAAGAAGCATGCCCGTCAGTCAGCGTTATTTTTTCAGGAGGCTTGACGTCTTTGAGCATACCAGATGCAATGGATGCATCATTATCCATAACTGATGATAAAACTTCCTCGCTAGACACATCAACAGACGTCGTATTTTCTTCACTGTCTGAAAGCAAGATTATTTCTTGAATATCTGATGCATGGGAGGGCTTTGTGCTTTCAATATTCAGAAAACTGTCCCTACTAGTGTTCCTCTCCTGAACTGCATGACTGATTGAAGAAGGACAATCAACAGGTTCTGTAAATATTGGTAAGTCAATGGACCCTCTCCTTTTCGCTTTCACAGGAGCCTCCTTGGACAGTGCAAGTTTAAGGTTTGAAATTCTCTCTTCAAGTTCGCCAATATTGACTGCATCTGAAAGGGAGACATAAGATTTTACCAAATGTTTATGAATGATTCTTACAAACAAGAATGAATTGAACATTCTAAAATTTCTAACCATGTGAAATCATATCATCAAGATCTTCAACATAGCGCTGATGGTTACTATATGAACTTTTTAGCTCTTTCACTAGAGACAGCATGCACTGTTTCCAATGCCTGGTGATCACGAGAGATGATTTCCCCCAGTGAACCAAGTGAAAGAGCCATGAAATATCAGTAAGGTCCGGAACAATTGTCATGGAACGGCATGATTGGGTGCGACAGTACGTATTGAACCTCTCATAGACGAGGGGGGTCAACTCGAGCAGACGAACACATGAAATCTGAAACAAAATGTAAATATGAAGGAACAATGTGTAAAATAAACAAAAAGAGCAATGATGTTAAACTTATAAAATTTACAGCCGTGGCGATGTACCTGGCACTGTTTGTCACATATTAACATCTCTCCTTCTCTCAGGCATGTGGAAATGAAAGGCCAGAGAGTTGTGGAAAGCAAAGTGCAGAACTTCTCCCAATTAGTAATATCCACAACATGTTCAGGTGAGCTAATTTGCACGCTTGAATAGGGTTGCCGCAGAAAGCCCCCTTCAGAAGGTTTTGCTGGCTGTGCAACTGAAGACTTTTGAGCAACAACCTCCTTGAACAGTTTGCACATGACAAAAAATAAGTGATGAAAACAATGAAAATCTGCCAAAATGGATCTCGTTTCCACCTGCGGTATAGAAACAGGTAACACAAAATTAGCATATACATAAGAGAAGGAAGAAGGGACAGGTAAAAGATAAATTAGCATTCTCCATGGCAGTATAGCCCTTCAGAACATAGAAAAAAAAAACTGTTCCCATCCCAAAATCATTTCTACAGAAATTAAAGTTTGAATTATAATAAAATGGGTTCTGCTAGTATTCCTCCAGTAACAGCATGAAACTCACACCGGCCTGTCATCAGCCCCATGCTCGGATTCCAAGACAGTGAATATAAATGCCAGAAATAAGGAACTTGATCTTACCATTTTCACTGCATATTTTAGACCCAGAAAAACAGCAAACAGTGAAGATGCACTTGAACACAGAAATTGAAGCCCAGAAGTCAAACCCTTTGATTGGGATACATGTTCCAAGATAGCCCTTCCAACTTGCCGTGTGTTCTATAATGAATACAGTAACATTTATTAGTAAATTAGTTGGATGCTTGGATACAATCAGGGAAAGGATGGAAAACAATGGAAGTAACCTTACATCATTATGATCAACAAGCGCCAATACCAAGCTTTCTGCCATCATCGGTTCCCAACTCCATTGTTTTTGGAGCCCACGTTGCTCAATTTGTGTCATGACATGAATAGCTAATCTACAAGGTATTAATTTCATGTGAGTACGACATTTCAGATACCATATTTGCAATCAGCAAAAGTTGTCACTGGACGATATTAAAATAGCTTTAGAAAATAAGGTAATGGATCAAATGAGACGAGAGCAAAATTAATAAAATAGATCCAACCTTTTAAACATTTTCAATAGGAGAGTGCAAAACTGTGGCACCTTGAGAGAATTGATACAATCCTTTCCATCTCCACCATCGTCAGCACCATTTGGGACTTGCCATGTAAACGTTGAAGACACTTCTCTAGCATGTGACGATAACCAAGCATTCACAGGACCCAACGACTCTCTAGTTAATTCAGGCTCTAAAACAGAAATATGAGAAAGAGCCCAAAACACTGCTTTCGAAAACGCTATTGGCAGCTTAGCAGGTTCCAACTGAACCATTGTAAGATACCATAACAAAGGGATGCATTTCCAGTCGTTGCATTCCCGACATGTCAACTTGTTCAGAACACTGAAGTCGTTCCAACAACTCTGATTCTTTTCTTCAGCATCATGTGAGAAAGGCAATTCGTCGTCGTCGTCAATAAATACTACAGAATTGCTTACATCACTCTTTGGGACGTGCTCATACTTTAGTTTATAGGAAATCAAGGCAGAAGCATCAGAAATTATGACAATGTTGATGAGATCAAATGCAGGTTGACGCAATGAACCATGCAAGGATGTATCCTCTAGTGAGCTGATCAAAGATGGTCCCCTGCTCAACATATCAAGATCAGATGATGGCATGTAACAAACAGACAAACCAGCAGCACCAAAAAGGAAAATATTTTCCAACATAAACTAATACTACCTCTACATTTTCATATTTTGTTGGCACAGTAGTCATTAAGGACAGGTCAGGTTGGATTGGATTACATCACTTGAGTATAGCATCGAATCCTATTCAATCCATTGAAATGATCAAAACAACTTGACACAACCCAGCTTAGCAGATAATGCAACCCAAACCCGGTAACATGTTCAAGGATTGTGTTGCCAACCCTGCAAAACCCATGAAACCAGGCCCAATACAATCCAAAGTTCCATATTGCACATCTAAATATTTAATAACAGTGATGGTTAAAATGGTTTAGCAGCATGTCTTCTGGGGCATCCTGCAATTGTTTACTCGCCAACTTTAGAAATAATGACCGCCCTCATTCAGAATGTCGACATTGGAAACATATTTACTAATAAATAGCACTCAATATAAGCAAGCATAGCAAAGGTGCAAAAGATCCTGTGAAACGCTTAAAGGCTGCTATTGGATACTCTGAGAGCAATAACTCACTGGTCTCTCTACTTCTAAAAATTATCATCGGTACAGGTTTCACGAACTAACATAGTTGTTCCCATAATGAGCAATATAACATATAAAATACTGTCAGGATAAGATGTCTGGTCATTACCACATATGGGCGCATTCAGAAGGTGGGCAAGGAGGGCTCATAGTGTAGCCTCTTTGTACAATAAGAAGAGCAATCTGGCAGGGGATTAGGAAAACATTATTGACCAACTAAAATCAGTACATGATATCTTGCAACTTAGTAAAAAGAAGATGACAAGACAAACTTTGAAATCTCTATGGAACCCTACTGTAGCTTACTCGATTTACATGTTACCACTGATGATTTAACATACAGTAAACGTTCACATAGAATACAAAACGCATTGATGGACCAAGACACTGAAGGATGAGTCATCTCCTCAAACTAATCACCTTAAGCATGCCATATCAAAATAGTATTTTTTTATGGTTACTGCATACAAAGAGGATTCTGGGAACAAAGTTCTATATAATTCACGTGACGAGTATACCTTATCATGGTATTAAATGGTTGCAGTTCACCAGTCAACCAAAACAAAAGGGGACTCAAATGCAGTTTTATGCCGACCCACTTCATCAACATAGTGTTATCAATAAGGTTGTGTTTGGATGTTACAAACTTACACAATTTACAAACCATGGTGCATGGAAACCGCAGTCATCATTTCCTTACTCACAAGATACAACAGTATTGTTTCCTCAAGAAAATAGATAGTGCAGTTTTCCATACCGGAGTGTTTGTAGTTTTAAGAAAAACTAAGGTGTCCTTGGATGTCATAGTATCCAAAGCCATATGCTGTGTTTGACATTATATTCCATATTCATTTCAAACCGTGACAAGAGATTCACAAAGTCCATTTTATTTAATTTTTGTCAACTAGTGCACTTTAAATTTTGATTTTGACATTTGAGACGACTTCCAAAATCAAACACTAATACAATTTCATTAGCAATCTGGAAAAGAAGTGGAAAGAAATATTGCACAACGCATGTGTATACACAACAGATGAATTGCATATTAATGTGGCAAACAAATAAATGCTGACCACGATGTAAGTGGACGCATACACAAGCAATGGAGCAGTGGAGCATAATTTGGGGAAAAGAGGATGAATCTAGATTCTGAAAGTACTATGATAGTAGGCACACTGCCGTTTTAAAAACTACAGTATTTCTTCGACCTAAACATGTATTCCCCCCTGTTTTGTTTACGTGTCGTTAGGATAAGAAAGCTCGAAAATAAAAACAGAGTAAACTTTGTTTTCGTGTCGTTAGGATAAGAAATCAGGGCATTGCCTCAAAAGTAAATACTAAAAACTAAAAAAGAAACTTTGTATGCAGGTCAGTAGTTTTGAAGGCAGATCATGCCTATTTATTCCGTAAGATCATCTTATCACATAGATCTCGCAGCGCTTCAAGTGACTGCATATACATTGATGACTTCAACGAAAAATAGCCAAAAGAAGAAAAGGGGAGACAGAACTTAAACAAAAGATCAAATAACTAAAAGAAGCAAATATACACCAATACGAACTAACCTTAGTAGCACTTTTTCTCATCAGAGCACTAAAATTACTACTCCGGGTTACTTGATGAAGAAGAAAATACAGAATGTTTCTCCTTTGCTTTTCATGTTCACCATCTTGTAGCGCTTCAAGTGACTGCATATATAGAATTGATTTGATTTACCATAATTCATTAAACTCTGGTAGATGAGAAGGTAAAATCAGTGAAAGACAACAGGCATGCCTGAAGAAATGGGAGGAAAAGATCAAAAATTTCTTTGTGACTTTTCTCATCTCGAGTGTGAAAACAGTGACCCAATAATGTATTCCGCATAACACTAGGTGATAATGTTGTTCTCAACCAAAGCTTGCAACCTACAACAATCAATGTATAAGTTTGATAGGTCCCTTGCAAATATGATAGATCAAAGAAAATTGTAGCACATTTACCAAGCATTTCAAATGAAGCTTTGAGGCAACTGACAGCACATGACAAATCAGATCTGTCATCACTGACATGGTTAAGCACAATACTCAGGAACACAGGGTATTTCTCTAAAATTCCATCCTCAAAAGCAGGCGCTTCAAGAAATCCAAGGCTGCAAAAGACAAGTCAGCACATTAACAGGCATGATGTTTTGAATACATGAAACCACAGTAAGTCATGCATTAAACTTACATACAGTGATTTAAATCCAAGCCAAATGTCAGCTCTTCTGAGCTGCACTCTAGGCCTCGGATGTTCTGAAGTAGACGGAAGAACTTCCGTTTCCAAAAAGTTGATGTACTTTTGCAGCAAGGGTTGCAATGGATCCAAATCAACTGCTCTCCTGCAAATATAGACATTATTGAATATGATTACTTTAGACTAATAAAACTGAACCAGGTTAATAAACATATTAAATCTGAAATTGGTTAAACCAGAATCAGCATCCTTTAAGTCAAAAGGTAATTACAGCAATTAGTCAGACACAACTTGCATATACCCACGATAGGATGGTGCAGCATATATCATAACATTTTTTTTTCTGATGCTAACCAGTCATACTTTAGATTTATTGAACATCAGACTCATTCTTTTACCATACGGCACATTGTCATGACCATTTAGAGCTATTCTCAAAAATTGGTCAAATCCCACTTATTTGAATGATTGATCCAATTAAGGAAAGGTTGTAGAGAGCATATTACCTCAGTTTCCCCATGGATCGTGCTAAACGAAGTCCAATAGCCCGCGCTTTGCAACTTTTGAAGAAAAGTAGCGCATAAGCACCCTAAATTTGGAATTTTAAAAACGTTATGTGATACAGGTGTCATCCTTTCAAGTGAAGCTTGATTTAGAGAAACAACAGAACGATGAAAAATGAGTAACTTACAGGGTATTGCTGATTAGTTGAAAGGCTCACTTCGTATGATTCATCAATTGTTTCAATGAACATTTGAAACTGATTAGCCAATGATTGGTCATCTAATAGAACCGGATACATCAAAACCTGCAAGTAAAAGAGAAAATCTGTCAAGTATGTCAAACTTACGAACCTATGAGATAATTCATATGGTTAAACATGCTTTTGTGTAGATATTGGTGGTGCTAGTTATACAGATAAAAAGGAATATAATGGCAGTGCTAGTTATAAGATGAAAGGAAGGCGTTCATTGGGAAGAGAAGGAAATGTCAAAAAAATTACAGGTCACAAAGACAGCACACCATGCAAGCAAGTCATGTTCTTCTTATGCTTTCAGTCGCCCAGATGGCATTTGATCAATTCATGGAACACTAATAAATTTAACGTATATCCATTTCCATCTAATAAAAATAAACTCTCAACTGCACAGATACTGCAATATCGGTATATAAAGCATATGCACAACGTAACAAATAAATGATACCATCAATAGATACACATGTGTGTGTTACTGTGTTGTGATCCTAAAAAGTGAAATGTTTAATGTTATGAAGTTCAAAGGGAAACCAGTATTGTTAATGCCGCAAAACAAGAAACTAACAAAGTGTCACATAAGTGGAGCGTACTTCAAACATTATGCTAACGACTTCTGCACCATGGCATGAAGGGTCATATTCCTTGCGCTGGATCTTTGCATTGATCTGTGTAAGATGCTCTGTTACCCTCTCTTCATCGAGAAGATGCAATACTTTCAGAAGGGGATCAACAGTGTCTGATCGATATTCAGTATTGAAAAATTCCTGCCCCTGGTGGTGTTCGCATACACATTGTGTGCAAATACCCAGTTCTTGAGAAACTCGCCTCCATATTATTCTAAGAGATGAGCTTTCATCTTCATCATCAAAGAAGCCATGGAATGTCTCCAGAAAAGGGACCATAATATCAGCGTATCCGCACCACATATGCTCTTCTTCTGGCAAATTCACCAGAAAATTATAACAATGAGAAAACCTGCAGATGATTAAACAAACTTGAAACTTCAGACTTCATCAGCATAATCAGGAAAAAATAATATAGCATTGTAAACAACCCATTTACAAACTTTTGAGGGTCCAATTCAGTGGTTGAGCAAAATTCCTTCCAGTCATAAGTCATAACAAGATAACATCAGCAGGAAAAAAAAAAACTAGCCAGTTTCTGCACAGCAGCATGTATTGAAATCCTCCTCACGATCTAAGAGTTGTTTGAGTATCTCTCCTACAGTCCGTAAAAACCATCAATGATGATCGTGTTGTCATAAAATATTGGAATTGTAACATGTAGAATGAAATTTGAAAAGGTGGGTATTAGTCCTTAAACTTGGTGCCAAAGCAGTGTAATACATTTCAGTTTGTCCTGCCAGTACTTGACACACAGCTTCTATCGTTTTGAATGAATATGTAGTCTCTTCAAAGAAGCCTTATTATTGAACCAACCATCTAACACCATAACTTGCCCATCCCAAGTCACAACAACTCAACCCATTCAACATCACAGTCAGACAGGAAATCAACATCAGAACTCTTACCAAAATACCATGCTCTGAAAACTTTATTTCAATTTCAGAAGGTCCTAGTTCTTAAAATCAAATAAATGACACAGCACTTTATGATTGTTGTAATCCAATAATTGATCTCCTATCAGTATCAGTGTCAATCAATCACTCCTCAGCATACCCGCCATACATTAATCGGTTCCGGTGCCCGAGCTAATAATGGAAAGATGACAAAATAAGTCAGTTATAAATGCTCCAATCCAATGTCTAAGATGGCAACCTTACGGTACAACGCTGCACGACAAAACCACAATTGGTAATGCCCTTTTGAGTAATTCAAAAATTCCCATTCTCACCAGTGAATATTAAACCCACTGTTAACTTGCTAAGTATTGAAAGCCAATAACATCATTTGGATCCACTGTTAGCTTGGTACACTTATGTGCAAAAGCGATCAGATGACAACTGCACAGATACTGCAATATCGGTATATAAAGCATATGCGTAACTGCAGTAACAAATAAATGATACCATCAATCGATATACTGTCTCTCATAGCATGTGTGGTGTGATCCTAAAAGGTGAAATTTTTAATTTTATAAAGTACAAAGGGAAACCAATATTGTTAAGGCCGCAAAACAAGAAACTAAAAAAGTGTCAGATGAATAGAGCATACTTCAAACATTATGCTAACGACTTCTGCACCATGGCATGAAGGGTCATATTCCTTGCGCTGGATCTTTGCATTGATCTGTGTAAGATGCTCTGTTACCCTCTCTTCATCGAGAAGATGCAATACTTTCAGAAGGGGATCAACAGTGTCTGATCGATATTCAGTATTGAAAAATTCCTGCCCCTGGTGGTGTTCGCATACACATTGTGTGCAAATACCCAGTTCTTGAGAAACTCGCCTCCATATTATTCTAAGAGATGAGCTTTCATCTTCATCATCAAAGAAGCCATGGAATGTCTCCAGAAAAGGGACCATAATATCAGCGTATCCGCACCACATATGCTCTTCTTCTGGCAAATTCACCAGAAAATTATAACAATGAGAAAACCTGCAGATGATTAAACAAACTTGAAACTTCAGACTTCATCAGCATAATCAGGAAAAAATAATATAGCATTGTAAACAACCCATTTACAAACTTTTGAGGGTCCAATTCAGTGGTTGAGCAAAATTCCTTCCAGTCATAAGTCATAACAAGATAACATCAGCAGGAAAAAAAAAAACTAGCCAGTTTCTGCACAGCAGCATGTATTGAAATCCTCCTCACGATCTAAGAGTTGTTTGAGTATCTCTCCTACAGTCCGTAAAAACCATCAATGATGATCGTGTTGTCATAAAATATTGGAATTGTAACATGTAGAATGAAATTTGAAAAGGTGGGTATTAGTCCTTAAACTTGGTGCCAAAGCAGTGTAATACATTTCAGTTTGTCCTGCCAGTACTTGACACACAGCTTCTATCGTTTTGAATGAATATGTAGTCTCTTCAAAGAAGCCTTATTATTGAACCAACCATCTAACACCATAACTTGCCCATCCCAAGTCACAACAACTCAACCCATTCAACATCACAGTCAGACAGGAAATCAACATCAGAACTCTTACCAAAATACCATGCTCTGAAAACTTTATTTCAATTTCAGAAGGTCCTAGTTCTTAAAATCAAATAAATGACACAGCACTTTATGATTGTTGTAATCCAATAATTGATCTCCTATCAGTATCAGTGTCAATCAATCACTCCTCAGCATACCCGCCATACATTAATCGGTTCCGGTGCCCGAGCTAATAATGGAAAGATGACAAAATAAGTCAGTTATAAATGCTCCAATCCAATGTCTAAGATGGCAACCTTACGGTACAACGCTGCACGACAAAACCACAATTGGTAATGCCCTTTTGAGTAATTCAAAAATTCCCATTCTCACCAGTGAATATTAAACCCACTGTTAACTTGCTAAGTATTGAAAGCCAATAACATCATTTGGATCCACTGTTAGCTTGGTACACTTATGTGCAAAAGCGATCAGATGACAGCCAACAATCATCCGATTTTCGTACTTACCATAGACAAACACAGTGAGAGATGAACTACAAATCCTTGAAGCCTAAACTTCATCTCCAAATATACATTGTGTGAACTGGAAATCTGATAAGCGTATGGTATGGTTCCTAGAGCATAATATCAACTAAAAGCAGTGCCACTTGACTTCATGCAGCTCAAAGTCCATAATATCAAAACCCACACTCACAATGTTAAGCTCAAAAATATGTGGTATTTCCTCCCAATGTATGGATACAGCCAGATCGCAAAGTCAATTTGAAGGCAGCGAGATAAGCCTTAAAGACCTACATTCGCATTTCAATCCAAGTACGCTGAAACAAATCCCAAGCTTACTTCAATGCATCCAAGTTACACGAGTCCTAATCAACGTGAGCATTGATTGTTCCAAGCAGCGAATCCTAAACCCGAGCTGGTACCACTAAACCAACACACCATCATGTGTCACGACCACCGCCACACATAAATATTCCAGTTCCACGTGATCCAGTTTCCACCGACTAAAACTAGTAGCACTGGAGGTTCACACTATCAATGCCCGCATTCACTTTTTTCAATACAACCTGAAATCATCAATACTTCCTACCACTAAATCGATCCAACTACATCACAAAGTCAAATTGAGGAAAGTGAGTGAAGCCATAGGCACCTAAATTCTTAATTCCTGATCCAGGTACCCAAAACAACTGCCCAAACTGAATGGGAAGCTGCGCGATCCAATCAGCGCAAGCACTGCTAGTTCCAGTCAGAGATGTCCTAAAGCCCGTGCTGGTACCAATCACACCGCTAAACCCACGCGACTAGGCCATCTTAGCGCCCGCCGCAGAATGCCGCGAAGTGTGGTGCGGAGAAGGGGGAAGGATAGACCCACACGTACCACTCCTCCTTTGCTCGGATGAGGCGACTGTGCTTGGCCTCGGAAGGCTCGCCGTCGTCATCGGCCTCCTCGGGAGCCGCCGCGCCGCCGCCCTTGCCATCGCCGCGGGCGGCGGATGCACGTGATCGGCGCCGAGGCGCCCGGCGGGGGTCTAGGGTTCCGACGAGGCGGCGATATCGCGCGCGCGAGTGAACCTTGAAGCAGTGGGTCTTCGAAATGGAAAGGAGTCCGTGGATTGTCAACGGCGGCGCCAAGTTTTATGGTGAGGGCCCCCGCCCCCCCCCGACGTTCTCGCGCCTGGCGCGTTTCTTTTTTTTTTTTTTACTTAGGCGTATAGATAGGTGCGTCGGGTTGGGTACCTGTGCCCGTATGTATACGCCGATTAGGTCACAGCTGCAATATTGTTTTCTCATCAGGGTAACGATGAGTCACTGCGTCAAAATTGAAAAACAACTTTTTTGATTACACAATACGACTCAAACATTCACAAAAAATTAAAAACTTGAAACGTTCATGAATTATACCAGAGGTGTGCTAAAAAATGGATTTGCCAAAGTGTGAAAAGACCTAAGAATTTGCAAGTTTTGAGTTGTTACGGAATGATGTCAACCTAGGTCAGCGAACTTGAGGTTTACATTTCGTCCGTTTTGGAGTTGCCGAAGTCGCATAAGTTGTCAAGCTAGATTAGAGCTTGAATTTCGATTGCTCCACATGCTCGTCTCCGCGAGAAAATTAACACAATATAAGAAATAAAGAGCGAGAGGTAGAAGACGATGCATACGTCATTGGATCCTCAATCAACCTCTATAATTATTCCTCGTAAACAAAACAAATATAGTTATCAATTAAATAAATATTATTTTTTTACATATTCTTTTTCCATATCTTTTCACTTTTAGAGTTTTGATTATTTTTTTTATCGAACTTTTTTTTCGGAGTTTTGATTGAACCGATTTTAAAAAGAGCGATGTATCGTAAAAAGAATGAATGAGATGGATGATGGAAAAATGTAGCTTCGCATGTAGAGGAATTTGTGTTACTACCGGGAAGAGCTGCCGAATTTTGAGAATAGAGGTAAAGGTGTTGTAAAGCAAATAGAACTCGGAAGACAGAGGAGAATGAGAGAATGAGTGATGGCGGAGAAAAAGAAATGAATCAGATACGTGTATGTTACTAGTGGCAGCGACAAGTAATTTCACGTGATTCCGTGAAGATGTTGATCTTTCTATTATAGAGTACGTGTTTATTTGCTGCTCCACGACCACGCCGACGAAGTTGGCCACGGGCGCGTACGGCGTCTTCTCTCTAAAATTTAGAAGGGTCTAGACAAAAAAAATTGTTTTAAACAAAGTTTAATTACAAAACTAACTGCAGAACCTCAGTCTAAATCGCGAGACAAATTTAATGAAGATAGTTAAGACGTGATTAGACGATGATTATTACAGCATTATTGTAGCAAAACATAGCTTAATTAGGCTCATTAAATTCGTCTCGCAAATATATACACATCTGTAAAAATGTTTTGTCATTAAACTCTATTTAATACTCTTAAATATCAAGATTCTCTTTAATGCTAAAATTTAAAGGTGTCTAAATCCGCGGGCCGAACGTGTCCTGAGATGGAGTTTGAACGTTTGGCACAGCTCAACCCAACTTCACGGTGGAGTTAGGAGCTGGAGTTGTGCCAATTTCCTTGCCACGGACGATTTTTTTGATTAAAATACCCGTGTCTCTTAAGCTTTGAATATCCATCACAATGTAAAATCTAAGTGGCGGAAAAGGGATTAAAGTTGCAACTGCAGCATTTCATACTATACTTGTCAAATAAAATTTGTATCGATTGATAGAGTGATCACATAGAACATGTATTTTATTTCTTACCGAATAAGGCTATGTGGAATTGTGGTAGCTGCGACTATAAAAGTGTATGCAACCATAAAAGAGTTTTTGCTTGCAACTAAGAGCTTTTATTACGGTCTCATCGTATATTTGAGTAGGATTTCTTTTTCATCATGTCAAATAAAATCAATTTCAAAGTCCATTTGGCATTCTTACACGTAGTCTTCTCCTGCTTTTCTGAATAAAGCGAACAAGAATTACTTGTTTGACTGACGGAGTGAGGAGATGTTGAAACTATATCGGATTTGGCATCGACCTCTAGACGAAATCTACAACTGAAATTGAAAAATGGCAAGACGAGAGATTAGGAGAACTGGCTGGAGCGCTAGAGGTTGAAGACAATCAAATAAAAAACGACCAAACTTCCACAAGCCCATCCCAGGAATCAACCGAGTCCATCAGTGTATCAATCAGCCCACAAAGCAACAGTCGTGCACTCGGGTCTAAAAACAAAAAAAAACTCGAGTAATCGTGCCAGTGCTCACATTTTTACACTCATGCCCTTCCTATCTCCTCTATTTCATACCCCACCCCCTCCCACCGGGACCAGAAGGAGCGCAGAGCAGCAGCGTAACTTTCTTCCTTCCCCCTAGGTTTACTGTTATTAGAACACCCACCCAGTCTCAACAAAAAAAAAACACCCACCCTTCTAAATCCAAAAGCAGGTCCGCGAGGGGGTCGCGCGCCGCCATGGGCTACCAGGACGCGCCGAGCGGTGGCGCCGCCGCCGCCGGGAAGCTATCGCTTGCCAGCGTGGGCTACGCTGGCGCCGGCGCTGGCTCCGGCGGGAGCGGCGGCGGGGGGTA
>LAPY01000518.1:11842-22313 GCA_000970635.1 Eragrostis tef | reverse complement strand
CTAATGAGGGTAAGTAAGCCGTGATTAGACGATGGTTACTGTAGCATTACTATAACATGATTGTAGCAAAAGATAGATTAATTAGACTCATTAGATACGTCTCGTAAAGATGTACCCATCTGTAAAAAGATTTTGCCATTAGACTTTATTTAATACTCTTAAATAATATTTTTTTTTTTGATTTTAGAGATCTAAATTTTAAAAATAAAGGCAACGAACGCACCCAAAACAAATGCTTGGGCTGTTTTGAGAGGAGCAGTTGGTGGGGTGTCTGCTTGTGCACACAATCATCGAATTACTGTTTGCAGTGCAACATCTTGAAATGGCCATATGAAAAGAAAGTTTCAGGAATTGACAGTTCAAAAGCCATCGGTGACACTCCAGGGGATGCTGGTTGTTGAAGTGTGATTGACAAGAATTACTAAAGTAAGTTTGGATTAAAAAACTATATCTTCTATTTGGGATGTTTGCTTAATTCCATAAGTTTGGGATTAGTTTCTTGTGGGTTCAGTTTTCCTCTCTCGACGTCCTGAGCTGCAACCTCACAGTCATCTAGGATAGCACAACGTGCAGCAACTTGTATTTGCTCCTACTAGACTATGCATGAACAGTAAGACAACGCTCGCTGTTTTCACATGTATTTTGTCACCGCAAATTGCATTGCTGCTTACCGATCACTACTACATGGATTTTCCGCTCCAACTTGGAGGTGTTCGTTGCACAGAGTCTAAAATTTAGAGAGGTCTAAATAAAAAGAATCTTGTTATTTAAGAGTATTAATTACAAAACTAACTGCATAACCCTTGGTCTAATTCACGAGATGAATCTAATGAGGGTAGTTAACACATGGTTAGACGACGGTTACTGTAACATTACTGTAGCAAAACATAAACTAATTAGGCTCACTAGATTCGTCTCGTAAAGATGGACTCATCTGTAAAAAGTTTTTTTATTAAACTTTATTTAGTAGTATTACATAATAAGATTATCTTTGATGTGACAGATCTAAATTTTAGAGAGGAGGGAAATAAACGCCCCTTGTTTTATTTTGTCGATAAGACTTCGTGGGGGGTTCATATCGCTGTCGAAGCCCCCTAAAAAGCAGCGCAAGGAGGCCAAGGAAGAAATTGACTTGTATCTGATGGCTTGGGACCAAAAAGAAGCACGGGGAATCATCCGATCTGAAGAAAGTCGTGCGGGTTGATAGCTGAGAAATTAGTAACTCAGCGTTCGGGAGTTTGTAACTGGTTATTCCATTTGTGTTAGAGGGCCAGTCTGTTGGCCTTGTTATTTCTGTGTATGTTTTTTCTCTTATGGCCAGGTTTAGCCTCTGCTAGCACTTGTACAAGACTATGTTTTATTCTCTCATACGGAATGCATAGGCAGAGCACCTGCCATTTTCTCGTCAAAAAAAAAAAAGCAGCGCAAGGAGTAATATGATGGATTTTATCAGAGGGCTCAACACCCCACTGTTGAATCTGCAATATTAGTTTCGGTCAC
Source organism: Eragrostis tef (assembly GCA_000970635.1). Taxonomy (NCBI): domain Eukaryota; kingdom Viridiplantae; phylum Streptophyta; class Magnoliopsida; order Poales; family Poaceae; genus Eragrostis; species Eragrostis tef. Next base: position 20,813 of record LAPY01000518.1, on the reverse strand, counting down.
TTTATAATTGTTCGTAAGAAGAACTATTAATTTCTCCTTATAGGATGTAAGTTCTGATGCCAGCAGAAACTTAGGCACAACTTTGCAAAATGCAAATGCAACATTTCAAATAACTCTTAATGCCGTCATGCGTTCATCTCTCTGAAGCATGAATTGCATAAAAGATTCCAGATCCTTCTCTTTGACTGATGTTTGGATTTTCCCTTTCTGAGAATTTAGTTTGTTTTAAGCCTGAGAATTTGGATTGAATAGAAATGCCAATTCCACTTCCACCCCTGTAACTTTGCATGGTCAGAGTCACAGGCCCTGGGCCGTACCCAAACTCGGTCCGACCGGACCAGTTTTGCGCACACCCCTCCTTCCCCAAGGACCGAACCGCGCCGCGCATTTCCCTGGCCCGGTCGGCGGCAGCTCATCGGGCTCGCCCGCCGGTCGGACGGCGATGGGTTTGGCTAGACGCACCGGTGAGCGAGCCTGTAGCCTGCGCGCGGAAGAGGGTCCGGTCTCCGTAGGAAACCACGACAACGCGCCCAGGCGAACTGCAACGGCGGGAAGGTGCAGTGCTTCTGTGTTCGTGGCGACCAGATTGCAATTACCTTTGTAATACTAATAACTGGTTAAATTTAGTGCATTTGGTAGGAAATCTTTATCTGCTACTCTTCAAATCGTGTGACCATTCTTATATTAGTGGGGGGAAGATTTATGTCATAGTTCCGTGTATAAAATCAGTGAGTGTAGGGTTTCAATTTCTTCAAATGCACTGTAATTAAATCTCAGAGTGTGCAACTTTTTGGGTCAGAAAATAATATGCCGCAAGAATGTTAATCCGGTTGAATAATTCTTCTGCAAGATATCCTAGGGCCACGATGCCATCACTAACAAATTGTCGTTAGCGAAACTTCGCATTTGGCAAACCAAACCCTTTGACATTGGTAGGATTGTTTCAATGAATCACCCATTACTTGTGAAGCACTTCACCAGCAGAAAGTACATGGCAGCTTTCTACCACCATCAAGCTTTCCGCGGCCAAGAATTACAACGCTTTGCACATATGGATATCTTCCTTTGAAATTGCATACCTAAAAGGGAGCCAGGATGTTACATTTTAGTTGACTGCTTCGCGTGATAAGAATGACTGAGGCTGATTCAAACTTCAGACATAGGAAGAACCTGGATATGATAAAAACGACTGATTAATGAATTTTCCCAACGTTAGATTAAAGGTCTTTAAAACAAGTGTTGTAACAAGCATTATAATCTTCAGATTGGTTATTATTCATTTAAGATTTTGATTAACAGGCTTTTTGAAACTCCTGTGCAGGAGTGTGCTTTGCCTTTTGCTTGAATGTGGGAAGTTAATGCTGGTTGAGTACAAGAAAAGAAATTTAACTAACACTGTTAAGATGCAGGGATATAAAAATGGAACAATTATATGTTACTATGATGAAAACAGACTAGTGAGTTGTGATGGGTATCTTGTACCCTCCTCATCTAATATATACATTTCTGCAAGACTGTTAACAGGCTGCAAACTTTAAAGATCATGTTCACATTTCCGTATCCGTCTTAATCAGCACTGTCATTGAGTTGCGTGAGGAACGCGGACATTGAACTATATTATAGTTGTACGCTTCATGTACAATTCTCTTACTTAATCCAGCGTGATGCTGTCGCGTCATCGTGTCTAAGGAAATTCTCATTTGTATATGACGAGAGAAAACATATTATGATAACAATAGATTCAGGGTGCTTTTGTGCAATGATTTTGGGTGTAGTTGGCGTTTCTGGGCTATTGTAACATTTACAGGCTATTCATTCTTGAACGAAGAGGCAAAGCTCCTGCTATCTGTTTACAAACGAAAAAGTTGATCTTACGTTCTTAGTTTTGTGACAGATAGAGTTGCAGGTGGGCAATTATTGTCTCCTAGTAAGTATATATCACTGGAACATAGCGGATGTCTTTCACAATGCTTCTAGCTTCCTGTGATGTTTTCTAAATCAAAAGATTTAAATATTTTTTGGTCTGGAAGTTTGTTTTGCAGTCAGCTGAAATACACCATGACAAGTAAAATTGCTCTAGCTCCACTGACCGAAACTTTGTTACCGTAGAGAAGTATTTTAAGAGTTCCACATTTGAGTTGCTCACTAGATGTTGGAGTAGCAAACTACTTTCGTAAGGAAAAAGCTTCAGTATAATGCAATTAGAAAAAAAAAACAGAAGAAGCTTATGTTAGTCTGCACATGAATACTAAATTGAAGAGTTATCACATACTGTTTATTTAAATTAACATTCATTATTTGCTTTAAACTCTTGTGATAGTTGTGAGTACTTTCTTAAAGCTTTCTATTTGGTGATCTTATTATTTATTAGCCAGCTAAAATCTGTATTCTATCTTCAGCTTGACGATCACTGCTCCTTGACTGGTTGTGGACATTTGGTTACTCCAAGGACCGCAGTCTTGCTAGAAGGTGAGGTATGTCTGTAGTCTGTTACTGCAAGCTCCACTTTCTGACAACATATATATATCAATGTTTTACTTCTGTTGGTGGAATTAATCTGTCTCGTGCACTATTAATTTGATGCTAATGTCAAGTCAGTAGCTCCTGACAATTTAATGTTCTTGCTAATCAAACTAAGCTCTAAATAAAAATAGGCAGCTGTACAATGACTTGGTGAGCTTAAGATGAATATGGACCTTGCTGGGCAACAGAATTTGCTTGTCTAGGTTCTGCATACGAGTATGTTACTTGGCCACATTTTAACCTAAATAAATTTCTAATGTTCAACTCCAGAATAGGAAATCAACTTGCTTGGATTTGAGGACCACCTTGCCAGTTTCAGACAAGAGAATGCTTCCAACACAATATGTCACGTATATAGTTTCACCATCATGTTACATATGTGTTTCGCAATATGTTGCTGCAGTGTCTTATCAAGTTTGAACTGTCCATTTTTAATGCTTTCAGATGTCAACCCATAGTCATTTGCCTGAAAGGGTGATATACCCTTAAAACTTTTCGCGTAGGAATAGTTTTTGTTATGGTGCATGCAAATTCCATGATGTTTTTGTTATTCCTACAACTATGGATGTGTGAATTAAACCTAAACTCTTGTGAAGCAATACAAACAAGGTAAACTGACAACCTTGGAGAATCAATCATATGTATATTTAATGGGAAAACATAACCGAATGTTTAAAGGGAATCTGGATATTTTTTCTCAAGGTAACCAGGTGCACAAAAAAATCTAAATGACTCATCCATACTAGAAATCAAGTAAGTATTTTTGGTAGGGCTTGTCTTTTGTATGCTCCCTGGTTTGCAGCAGTGATGTGTAGGATAAGATCCAATTTTTAGTGAAAGGTCCTTCTATGATGAATGTATGAGTTTACGTGTGAAACACTTCACAATATGAAATTATGTGATGTCACATTTGTGATCGAATCGTTATGAACGGGATCCTAAAGCCACTGCGGTAGTAGACCGTGAAGTAGGAGCGGGCCTTAGTTGTGCTCTTTGATATTGAATTGATCAATCCGGCGTCATTGATATCGAGAGAGATTGACCCGTAACTACTCTTGGTGACTGGTTGATGGAAACGCGTCAATTTGGGTTATTGATAAACTTGTAATGCCATTCAACGTCAGCGTCCAAACAACGACCAAATCAATGAACTCACATCAAAGTTGTTTGTAGGAAACTTAGGCACGCAATCGCTTGTTGTTGGCGACTTTACTCCTGGGCCAAGATTTGTTGGCTAAGCATTCATATATTCACAGCAGAACTAACTGACATATATAATTACTGGTTTAACACTGGCCATCCACCTTGAAAACTTGTATGCAGAGTAGCTAGATTTTTCTTCCAGGTGAATTTACTCAAGAGGAGTACCTTCCTTGATTAAGAAAGATAGAAACCAAGTTGGTTTTGTTGTCGTCATAGAGGAACACATAATGAATTTTTCTCCCCTAAAAAGAAGATGCATACAATTTATGCCATCTCTTCCTTTCAGTAATTCCGAATGATATGTTCCTCGTTTCTTCCTTGTCACTTTGCTTTAGAAGCTGCACTCAAAAGGAATACGCGTAATTTCTACCACAACTGACAATTAGCATACCTACTATGAATATAAGTACCAGCATGTCTTGTGTAACACTCTTCAATACAGTTGAACCCAACATTGTTTGTGGGCAGAAGTTGCTCATGTCTCTTTTTGTTCAATGACACACTAACCAATGGGTAGGAATTGAGATATTCTGGAATTATGGAGGATGTATTATTTAAGTTGGCATGGATTGGAGAAAAGGGATGAAAAGACTAGAGTGCTTAGACTTCAACTTTTTGTCTTCCTAAACTGGAATTCTATAATAAACTGAATTAGAATTGTTAGTTTTCCATTTTCACACTATGTAAAATTAGCACAGGTTGATCATAGAGATACAGTTGCCTTCAAGAATATCCTCATATTTTATTCTCTCTAGTGCCACCTTTTTTTTTTTTGGGGGGGGTGGGGGGGGGGGGGGGGGGTTAGTTCTCTGCTATCTTTGAAGTTTGTCTCATCCTGTCTGCTATGTGTTAACTGTGGCCTTTTTTATTTTACATTCATCAAGCATGGACATTTTGTTCCGCTTCATCAGAATGTGTGTTGCCTAGTTGTTTTAATCCCATGGAATCGCAAGAATTTATCTACCTACTGGGCATTTGAAATTGTGTATCTTAATTCAGCACTACAATTATTAGGGAAAGTTGATCTGACAGATAGTTCAAGCTTTATTTAAAAGGAAAATACACCCTCCTTTAGTTCTTTTTGTTTTTTTAAAAAAGAGGGTTTTTTCTTTCTCATAGTAGGCAGGCTTATGCGATGAACCATTGCTTCTTTGTTCAATATTTACAAAGTTTATTATTTGATTGAATAAATCTCATTTTCTTCTAACAGGGATCATTTTGATCTGAATGTTTTCCAGATTTAAACAGAGCACCATCAATTCGATGGAAGACAGCTCTGTGCCTGTTCACCGCTTCTTGACAGATTTGCTTAGTTGTTGATCATAGCAAGAAATAGCTGTCCTTACCGGTTGTTTCGCTTTTAGGTGTTCGTAGGTAAGAAAAAACATGCATACCACCAGGAATCATTGACACTTGTCGGACAGCAACACCCATGTCACTGATGTTTGTTACAGAGCAATGTCAATCAAACAAGAAAGCTTATGGTTTGTTCAATGATTCCCGCCTCTTGTTCTTTTCTTTTCCCCCACTCCCTGCTCATTGCATTCATTCTTGGGCAAAGTTTAACATCATTTGTACTTTTTCTCTTTTGTGCAGGAAAGCATATGGCTGTAACAGCCCAGCCATGACCGGATGGTTTGGAATGACTGAGCGGGCAGTAAGCCCTATGATTCACTCCAGCCTCTCGATCCAGAAGTCAGATGGAATAATATGCGAGCTGCTGCTCTGAAGTCAGACCTCTTCAGTGTTCCATTTGCTGGTAGTAGTGGTGTCCTGTGAACTCACACTGAACAATTATACAGTGTTATGCAACCCTAGGCGGATTTGCAAGTGCTGTTAATGTTGGCTACATTTTATTACTGAATGACATTTTTGAACTTTGGTCTGGGTCTGGAAATATAAAATAAAGTAGATTTGTGAAAAGGTAAACAAAAATTAGGCCCAAACTCGTTTGTAATTTGGTTCAAACAAGTTAGGAAGCCAACACTACATAAGCCCGGCCCATACAGAAAGCCCATGTTAATATCTCATCTCCTCCGCTAAACCCTTTCTCCCACACGACGGCGGCGCAGCCGAAGGTGGGGAAGAGTGCGGGGAGAGGAGGAAATCAAGAACGCAAGCCATGGTGGTCCGGATCCGGCTGGCGCGGTTCGGGTGCCGGAACCGGCCGTTCTACCGGGTGATGGCTGCCGACAGCCGCTCCCCACGGGACGGCAAGCACCTCGAGGTCCTCGGCTACTACAACCCGCTCCCAGGTCATGTCCGTTTCTCTCAAATTCGCGTTCGATTGATCTGCTTTTTGCTGGTGTAAGAACGTGCGTTGTTCATCTGATTCACGGGGATTTTACTGCTGATGCTGCTTCTGTAGCTGCCGGCTCATTGATTTCCATTAGTTTCGTTTACTGCTGCTTCAGATGGGGGGTGCAGCGAAATGCGACTCGACATGTTTTAGGAAGCTTAGTAGTGGCTATATGACTGAGCTATATGCTTTTTACTTGGTTCTGTGTGCAGGCCAGGATGGTGGCAAGCGGATGGGTCTGAAATTCGACCGGGTAAAGTAAGTTCTGTTGCTCATGGTGTTAGGATTCCTTTTTTTCTTTGGCATCCTAATCTACAAACAGAACCTAAAACATATCATATCAGACCATTCCTCTAAAGAAAATTTGTTAAACGGTGGGCTCATTCCGACAATCATTGGTTTAAAGCTAAATGAGGGAATCAGTTGAGCGTGCATTTTGTCGAGCTCAATGGCAGACTAATGTTCAGTTTGGTATCATGCTTTGCTTGATTGAAGTGGTAAATCATTCGATTGAGTGTTTTGGGAAGGTGGAAGATAATAATGTGAATAGGCTCTAGTGCTTCACTCTGCTACTAGTTGATTTCTGATGCTTATTGTCAACCATCTCCTACATAGGATCAGTGTAGCAGTGTAGAATATTGTGGGTCAATCATTAGGATGTCTGGAGCGTGTTTTTGAGGCGTCGCCTAGTCGTCACCTAGGCATTGTGAGGGGGATGCATGGGTCGCCATGGTACTCAACAGGGTTTTAGTTATGCCACAACGCCTAGTCATCGCCTAGGTTCTGTGAGGGGTATGAGTCACCACAGGACGCCGCAACGCCATAAAAACATGGACTAGAAGATATTCACCATTGATCCTGCATGTCCTCTTTTGTTTTCTTTTCACCATTTTGTCCAGAACCAAAGCTTCTAATTGCACAGACAATGGTTTCTTCTTCTCCTGTAAAGTTATTTTCAACAAGTGTGGTGTGCTGTTTCACTGACCACGGTTTCTTTTGTCAGTTTACTTTCAAGAAGTGTGGCGTGGTGTGTTTCCTTTCCTGCTGCCTATGTTACATTCTACAACTGTCTGTTTTTTTTTTGTAGGTACTGGCTGTCAGTTGGGGCGCAACCCTCAGATCCTGTGCAGCGCATTCTCTTTCGGGCTGGACTTCTGCCTCCACCTCCACTGCTAGCTATGGGCCGGAAGGGTGGGCCTCGTGACAGACGCCCTATTCATCCAATGACTGGCCGTCCATTGGATCTTGAGGGTGTTACAATTGTTGATGACTCTAATGCTCCTGATGGTGATGCTGAAGAGCCTACAGAGGAGGTGGCTTCATAAGTCTTCCGTTTTACCATACGGAGATGCTAAATTTCCTATTTTAGCATTTGTAGTGATGCTGCAAGAGAACACTTGTTTGTTGTCCTTTTGACAAGATCACAAGTACTTGTACAATATGACAAACTTTTGATCATTTTTTTTTGCCATTTCTTGTGAAGAAAATGGCAATACTGCTGTTTTCCCTCAGCCCTTGTTCTTCACCATGTTTAGTGGTCTCTAGTAATATCTGCACTTGCCAATAAGTTGCACCTTGATGAACTTTTGGTGATTGCTTTCTGGATGCTTAAATTAATGGGTGACTTGGAAGATAGGCAAGAAGATGTGCCTCGTATACAGTTTTTGCTGGGGATGCTGAGCCAACACAAGTTCGCTAGGTTTTGCATATCTTATTATCTGTGCTCCGATCTATGTGATGCATCACCTGATCCGATTGCAAAATTGACATCTTCGTTCATGAAAATCTGAGAGATGGATTCTGCAGATCCTTGTGCCCATTTGTTTATGCTGATGCATTATCGTGCGATTCCTTTCTTGTTCGTGTTGACACAGAGGCATGTTTTCTCCCTGAGGCTTCGCCTGAAAATTTTGAAGATGTTAATTGAACATTCAGTACCTATGAGGAAGTATAACATTTGTCTTTTAGGAAAGGCCTGCACTTTGATTCAGATAAGTGGAAGAGCATGATGATGAAAAGAAAAGGAGAGAAGTTTCTGATACGAAATGGGGTGGGAGGTATTTTTGTTCAGATTTCTTCGGAAGACAGTTAGTTCAGCGTAAGTGAAACAACACAAAATGGTGGTCAGAATATCGGTCAAGTTTACTCGCTGCGAATACCATTGAAGTCCATGGGGAATGCATCTGACAGGTTGGAAATTCCGAGGTTCCATTCATGCTGTCAATCATGTAGTGCTTATACAGTTAACTCAAGATATTGTTTCTGCACCCAATTATTAGGAGCGATTTTAAGCATGTCCATCTACAGTACCGTCACTTGCATCCTGTCCAAGTTAGAGATAAAAAATCAGAATGTTCAGGCTACACCTACACATCATAGATTGGTTAAGACTAGCAAAACAAGGTATGTTTGATCTGCAGTTAAGGCATATACACTAGCACAAGCAATTATCACAGTGGGCACAAAACTCATCATAATCTTGCATCACCCCAAAAGGTATTTCTTGTTTCCCAGGCCACCCCATCCATGCAACATGCGAAACCAAGCACACCAAGAAAAGCTTTCTTGAAGCCCTTCAGCTCCATGCCGCCTCAATCTAGCTTTAAATCTCTGAAGCGTGCTTTCAATGTCTTCCCCTTTCTCCCTCTTCCAATCAACATCAGTTTCCATATCTGCCGTAGCCACAAAAGGTTAACATGGAGGGGCCAACAAGAGCTCGCAAGCTATGGCTGCTTGCGCTGCTGGCACTGGGAGCATCGTCATGGCTGCAAGCGTCGGCGGCGGCGGCCATGACGTTCACCATCTCGAACTACTGCCCCTACCCGATCTGGCCGGGCACGCTGGCCGGCTCCGGCACGCCGCAGCTGTCGACGACGGGGTTCCGGCTGGAGCCCGGGCAGACGGTGCAGCTGGCGGCGCCGGCGGGGGGGTCAGGCCGGGTATGGG
>LAPY01000517.1:157028-170986 GCA_000970635.1 Eragrostis tef | reverse complement strand
TGCAAGGGGCGGGGCTGCACAGCGAGCGAGCCGGCCGGTCGTCCGTCTGTGGACGCGAGACCTGGATTCGACGCTTATATACATCTCCCTCCCTCGACGTCACCGTGGTGGCTACCAGAACCCTGCCCATGTGCCCCTCACCACCGGCATTCCAGTTTCGATGTAGGCCGATGAGCAGCCCCACCAGAGAAATTCGACACCGGTGTCAGGCACCAGCAGATGTTTGCCCTGCGCGCGGCGGCCAATCAAAAATCAACATTGTCCGCGTGATTCGTTTGGTCAGGTTCAGTGTTTTCAGGACATGCGCAGAGGTCAACAGCCCCACGTCGCCCCCCGCCTGCTTCGTCACAGGAGAAAGCACGGGCGGTGAGGAGGCCGAGCTGATGGCCTGGTTGTGGTGCTCACGCGACACGGGACAACGCGGCAGCCAATGAAAAGATATCAGCAATGATGTGCTTGCTCCTTCTGAAGTCAAATATGATCTGTGTTCACCTCATGTCAACATCAGTGAATGAAAGTTGAAACAACATTCTCAATTGGACCTGTGCTTGCCTATATCATGGGAATAATCTCCTCGCTAGCTAGGTTGAACCTTATTCCAATACAAAGATGCAGGTGAACAAAATGTGACTCCGGCTCAATCGGGTCCTTCATCAACAGGTCAGTTAATTAAGTTTTGAGCAGTAAACAAATTTGTGTTAATTTCCAAACAAACTTTATTAATATAGATTCTTACATATTTCCTCTTCGTGAGGTGAAAATTCTGTTCTCAAATTCTATTTTTACTAAATTCAATGGAACTGGTGTTTGTTCAAGTAATTTTAATGGATTGATAGCTTTCAAACTCCTAATGAGAGGCCCCGAATTTGTCATCATGAACACGCCGGTCAACTCAGCACGGTGGTCGACCTTCTTCATCAAACTTGAGATGGCGCTATTAGAGATATGTATATTTACATATCTATGTAACAGAATCCCTCACATTGAGGACTTGTAATCTTCCTAATCATAGCATGTGGCCACATTGGCCCTTGCGGTGTTTGCCTCATTCACATGGTATCAGAGTCTATTCTTTCCTCTTCTTCCGGTGCCCTCCCTGTGTGATCGCATCTGCTCACGCCCACCCAAAACCCTAGCATACCGCCACCTCTCCTGCCAAGATGTCGACAGACTCCTCCACATCTAGTTCGTCATCGGCAAGCTCCACCTCGGGCGTCCTCGGCAGCCAGCCTGCGCCTGCCATCCCAATTTTCCTCAAAACCTACGCCACCGTTGCTGCGAAATCCCACATTCCGGTGACCCTCGAGCTCCTGTGTCCCAACTTCAACATGTGGTCTTCGTTCTTTCATGCCATTGACGGCACATTGATCCCAACCCTGACAACTAGGAGTGGCTCCAAGCCAACTGCACCGTGCGCAGCTTGGATGCTCACAACGGTTGGTGACGACGTTTTATATCTGGCCCGTGAAGAAGGACAAAATGCACGCGCCCTATACATCGCCATCAAGTCTCTCTTCGACCAGAACAAGGAATCGCAGGTGATCTTCCTCGGCAACGAATTCCACTCCATGGTAAAAGGCGATGACCCCGTCTCCGAGTACTGCCAACGCATAAAGGTGCTTGCTGAGTCTCTCCGTGACGTCAGCCACGCCGTGACTGATTCGCAGCTCATCCTCAACATACTGTGTGGCCTCAACCCAAATTCTCACGCACTACCGACAACAACGCCAACATGTCGCCCTTCCCCAACTTCTTCTAGGCGCGATCCATGATCGTCCTCAAAGAGCTGCGTCTCGCGAACGAGGTCAAGGTCGTCACTAGAACCGCCCTTGCTGCCTCTACATCCTGCGGCGAGGGCGACTGTCGTGCTCCCGCTCCTGCCCCTGCAACCTCGCCTCCACGTACTGGATCGCAGCCCTAAGGCCATCGCGGCAACAACTGTCATAACGGTCGCGGCTGGCATGGCGGCAAGCAGAACAGCAGCACCTCCTCTACTCGTCTGCCTACTCCGACCACCCCTTCCCCCACGGGGCCGTGGGTCTGCTTCAACCCCATGGCGTTCCAAGGCGTCATCCAAGGTGCCTCACAGCCGCGGTCTCCAGCTCTGAGCCTCCTCAACCCGTACCCAAAGGCGGGCATCCTCGTCTAACCCGGCATGGGATCACGCGAGTTTCGTTGCAGCTATGAACCAGCTCTCCATGCAGGTCGAATTAGGTTGCGGATAGCGGCGTGTCCTCTCATATGGCTTCTAATGCAGGTATCTTACACTCTCGCCTACCAACTCTCTTTGTCACGGTGGGCAACAGTGCACGTCTTCCCGTTACCGCAAGACATCACTCTTCGCTACCCTTGCCTTCATCAAACTTTGCTTTAAACAATGTTCTTATTGTTCCGGATATTGTTCGTAACCTTCTTTATGTTAGACAATTTACCTGTGACAATTTTTGTTCTATGGATTTTGACCCTTTTGTCTTCTCTATTAAGAACCTCCCTGCCCCCTGCGCATAATCCTACGCTGCAATAGCTCCGGCAACCTCTACACCTCCTCGCCATCCGCTGTCCATGCCAACCTCGTCACCACCTCGCCATGGCACGTACGTCTTGGTCATCCCGTCCCTGCCGTCATCTCCGTCCTTAATCAAGCTAGCTTGTTCCTTGTAATAAATCTGCCACCACTCTTTGCCACTCATATCAGCTTGGCAAACATGTGCATTTGCCATTTAGTCGTTCTACTTCGCACACTAACGTGCCTTTTGAGCTTGTTCATTGTGACGTGTGGACATCACCAATTGCTAGTTCCTCGGGTTTCCATTACTACCTTGTTATGGTTGATGATTTTACTCACCATTGTTGGAACTTTCCACTTAAAAAGAAATTTGAAGTAACACAGCATATCACATTTTTTTGCAGCAACGCTCACACCCAATTCAGTTTGCCACTTAAGTCTTTGCAAGATGATAATGGCATCGAGTTCATTAACAATGTTCTCTCCTCCTTTCTCTCTGGCTGGCAGGGCGGCAAGCAGAACAGCAGCACCTCCTCTACTCGTCTGCCTACTCCGACCACCCCTTCCCCCACGGGGCCGTGGGTCTGCTTCAACCCCATGGCGTTCCAAGGCGTCATCCAAGGTGCCTCACAGCCGCGGTCTCCAGCTCTGAGCCTCCTCAACCCGTACCCAAAGGCGGGCATCCTCGTCTAACCCGGCATGGGATCACGCGAGTTTCGTTGCAGCTATGAACCAGCTCTCCATGCAGGTCGAATTAGGTTGCGGATAGCGGCGTGTCCTCTCATATGGCTTCTAATGCAGGTATCTTACACTCTCGCCTACCAACTCTCTTTGTCACGGTGGGCAACAGTGCACGTCTTCCCGTTACCGCAAGACATCACTCTTCGCTACCCTTGCCTTCATCAAACTTTGCTTTAAACAATGTTCTTATTGTTCCGGATATTGTTCGTAACCTTCTTTATGTTAGACAATTTACCTGTGACAATTTTTGTTCTATGGATTTTGACCCTTTTGTCTTCTCTATTAAGAACCTCCCTGCCCCCTGCGCATAATCCTACGCTGCAATAGCTCCGGCAACCTCTACACCTCCTCGCCATCCGCTGTCCATGCCAACCTCGTCACCACCTCGCCATGGCACGTACGTCTTGGTCATCCCGTCCCTGCCGTCATCTCCGTCCTTAATCAAGCTAGCTTGTTCCTTGTAATAAATCTGCCACCACTCTTTGCCACTCATATCAGCTTGGCAAACATGTGCATTTGCCATTTAGTCGTTCTACTTCGCACACTAACGTGCCTTTTGAGCTTGTTCATTGTGACGTGTGGACATCACCAATTGCTAGTTCCTCGGGTTTCCATTACTACCTTGTTATGGTTGATGATTTTACTCACCATTGTTGGAACTTTCCACTTAAAAAGAAATTTGAAGTAACACAGCATATCACATTTTTTTGCAGCAACGCTCACACCCAATTCAGTTTGCCACTTAAGTCTTTGCAAGATGATAATGGCATCGAGTTCATTAACAATGTTCTCTCCTCCTTTCTCTCTTCCAGTGGTATTGTGCTTCGCCTTTTTTGCCCATACACATCACCACAAAATGGCAAAGCTGAACGCAGGCTTAGGACCCTCAACAATATGGACCTGGGGAAGATTGTGTATCAATGTGAACTACCTTGGCCACCGACGCTCTAAACGTAGCACGCTGCCAACTTTTACATAGGTGAATAGCAATGCACGTTACGATCTTAATCAGCAAAGGTTGTTTATGCATTTTCTAGTTTGCAAACAGAGTAAAGTTGTCTCTTTTTTTCCTTTTTATTTGGCGAAAGAGAGTAATGCCAGGTGCGCCTGGTGGCCTGCCAGCCAGCCTAATGCACGCTGCACAGCCACGAGCAGATCAGCGTTCAAGTTCTAAATTCCAATTTACCAATTTTAGCATGAGATTGAACATTAATAGATGGTTCACACAATCACACGAACATTGCTCTCATAATTTTTTCAAGTTCAATCTACTAGAGTACACTAAAGATATCTAAAAGTTTAATAAATTAAAAAGTCAAACTTTTTGCGCAGAAATTTTAAAGACATAAAAAACATCATATGGTGTTGTGTAGCATTGGCGTAGCTAGCAATTGGATGAAGAGGGACCCGATGATTGAATCTTTCCGTGTTGCCGACCATCCGCCCCCCCCCCCCACCCCCCTACAATTTTGGTCTGGATCCTCCACTGCCCCTAGCCCTAGCCTCGCAGCCCCTCACCCACTCACCTCCCGCGCCACGCGGTGGCGCCATGTCGTCACCCCTCCCTCCTCCTCTCGTATAGGCACCGCGCCACCGCCCTCCCTCTCCCCTTTTTCGCGTCACACGGTGGTCGGCGCGGACCCTTCCCCACCTTGATCCCCTCGCGCGTCGGGGCATCCTGTCCCCTATGCGTTGCGGCGGCGGCGCGAGCCCCTGCTCACCGGTGGCGACCTTCCAGATCCACGCCCTATTCGCAAGGTGACAATTGTTCTCAAGATTGTATTGTGTATTAGTAATTTCCTTTTTTAGATGAAAGTTTGCCCCTACTTTTATTCAAAGCAATAAGTTCAGTTCACATCTCAGTCCCGCACAGAGGGAATTACAGTTTCGGGATTAACTCCTACGCTACTAGGATTAACTCCTACAATCGTTCTGCTCGCCAGCATTACATCATGCGTGTTGGTGTTGCTTGCTTCATTTCGCCCACTTGCTGGAGCTAAGCTCACATGGCTCGCCATTGTTGTTGAACACCTCCAGGTCATCCGAGGAGGGGCCGCTGCGCTTTCTTCCATTGCCTTTATGCTTTCCTCTAGCTTCTGTGAATCTGATCCAGCGAACAGCACCTTTCATATTCTCATCGTTCCCACTATTCTCCTCATCAGCTCTCCTTCACTCTTCATGCATTTCCCCTGAAAATCACAAATACTATTTCTCAGTTTCCAAATTGACCATAGGACTGCTGCAGAAAAAGTATTTGTGAATTTAGCCACGGGCTCAAAATATGTGCCCATATTTGTATCCAGGATAACTGAGATGTCCTTCCAGATCACCTGTGCAACACAACAACCAAAAAAGAAATGGTGAACTGTTTCCTCTTCTAAAAAGAAGAGGCAGCTCATATCATCCAGATGTTTTCTTTTGGCTAGGTTTTTCCTTGTAAGGGGCTTATCATTAGCCAGGAGCCACAGAAAAATATGGAACCTGGAAGGAACTGTAATGTTCCACATCACAGGAGTGTAAACAGGTTGTATGCCTCTGAAGTTTATCACTACATACAAGAACTGCACAGATTACTTACCTGTCGACTCCCATTGCCAGATTATTTTATCACAGTTATTAGTAAAATTAATACTACTAGCTATCTCCACTAGCTCCAGCCACATCTGCATAAGCCTTTCATTGACTGTCCTTCTAAAGGTCAGTTTGACGTTTCTACCATCCCAAACATCTGCTATGCAAATACCCTGTTCACTAATAATACTGTAAATTTCCCAATATTGGATTGCAAGGCTACAGGAGTCAAACCACTAGTCCTCCCAAAATGTAATTTTCCTACCATTCTCTAATTTCCACCTGAACCCCATCTTAGCTGCTTGGCAGGCCCACATCACACCTTTCCAAAAGAGTGATGCATTCATGTTTCTAAAGCAGAAGATGTTTGGGTTCTCAATGCTGTACTTATGGGTAACAATATCTTTCCATATCTTATCACCATCCTCATTGTATCTCTGAACCCATGAGGCTAGTAAACAGAGATTTAAATCTCTGAAATATGGGATGTCCATGCCACCATGTTCCTTTTTTGAGCCAAACTTGGCCAGTTGGACAGGTGATATTTTCTCTTATTTTCATTATCATCCCAGAAGAAGTTGGCCATTTGAGAATTTATCGCCTCTACGGCCCATTTTGGAAACTTAATGAGTGACATCAAGTAAATGGGTACGCTGGCTAGGCATGCTCTAAGCAAGGTTAGTCTACCTCCATAAGAAAGGAGTCTCTCTTTCCAGCCCGCTACTCTCTTGATTATCTTATCCACTATAGGTTGGATATCCTCTATTCTTAGTTTATCATGGTTAAGAGGGACTCCCAGATATTTGAAAGGTAGAGAGCCAATCTTACAGCACAGAATCTGTACAAGCCTATTGGCATCTTCTTCTACCAGATCTATGGGAATCATGTCACTTTTGTGATAATTGATTCTCATATCTGATAGTTGTTCAAAATAGACTAGCAGCCATTCCAATATTCTGGGTCATTATCTATAAAAAGCAGGGTATCATCTGCATATTGTAGACTGATAACCCCTACTGGATATAGATCAGTCATGAAGCATTTTATGTATTCATTTTCTGCTGCTTTAACCAGCATTCTGGTGAATACATCAGCTACAAAATTGAAAAGTAGGGGGGGCAAGGGATCCCTTGTCTCAGCCCTTTTCCTGGCTCAAAGAAGGAACTGTTCTCTTCATTAATTCTAACACAGATGGAGCCTCCCTTAACAAGACTCATAACCCACGAGATCCACGTAGTACTAAAATTCCTACCTTTGAGCATGTCTTCTAAAAATTCCCAGCTCACCCTGTCATAAGCCTTCTCATAGTCCAACTTGAGAATAACACCCTGGCAGCTGCTCTTGACTGCATCATGAATAATTTCATGTGCAGTGACCACACTCTGTAGTATATATATGCCTTTTATGAAGGTTGTTTGATTATTCAAAATCAATGTCACTGATTTTGATTAATCTATTGTTAATAGCTTTAGAAAAGATTTTGAAACTGTAGTTAATCAGGCTAATAGGCCTGATTTTTTCAGAACTTTGGCGTCTGGTTCTTTTGGGATCAGGGTCAGCATAGCATAGTTAAGCCTATGTTGATTGTGCCCTGCTCAAAGCCCCTTACCAGTGCCATGAAGTCTGTTTTAATAACCGACCAATTTTTTTGGTGAAAAAGGAATGAAAATCCATCTGGACCTGGTGCACCATCTGCATATGATCCATATATGGCCTCCTTGAATTCTTCTTCAGTGAAATCACCCTCCAGCAAGTTATTTTCTGCTTCAGTAACTTTGTCTTCCTCCTTCCAAAAGTTTTCCTCTAGCTTTAGGCTCATCATTTCTTCTGTGCCAAACAGCTTCCCATAGAACTCCACAGCATGCTTAAGCATGCCAGGAGTGTCTTCTATCATACCATCTTCTCCTTCAAGGTTCGTTATCATTTTCTTTCTTCTTCTTTGGTTTGCCACAGCATGGAAGTACGTTGTGTTTTTATCACCTTCCTTTGCATCTCTATCTCTGGATCTCTGTCTGGCTTTCATTTCCTCCATTTTCCAAATCCCTTCCAATTCTTCTAGCATTCTTTTTCTAAGCTTCTGCTCACTTTCACTAAGGTTTCTCTTTTCTGTTTCTCTATCTAGCATGTCCAGCTTTGAAAGGAGAGACGATTTTAAATCTCTAAGCTCTGCTCCCACATTTATGCTCCACCCTTTGATTTTTTTCTGAGCAATCTGATTTTGAATTGCCAGATATCAACAGGGTCTGTGTGGAGGCATGGGGTAGACCATGCCTTACTCACAATTTCTCAAATCTGAATAGGCCGTCCTTTTTATGGATGTGATCACTAGAGTTAATGAGAATGGGATTATGGTCACTGACCCCTTTAGGCAGCAGTCTCATTTGAGTCATAGGGTACTTACTACCCCACTCAGTTGAGATGAACACTCTATCTAACGTTGCCATGATTGGGTTCTCTTGATTGTTGGTCCATGTGAAAGACCTGCTTGAATCCTTGATTTCAAACAGATCCCAAGTATTAATCCAGTCATTGAAAAGATGAGTGATAGTATTGTTAACAATACCATTGCTCTTCTTTTTTTGCTGCCTTACCAGGTTAAAGTCCCCACCTATAATAGTGGGGCCAATCCATTTGCCCATAACCTGGTGTAGTTCAGTAATGAACTCAGGTTTAGTTTCTTCATAAGGAGAGCCATATACAACTATAGCTCTCCAAATAAATTTATCATGTACATTTTTAACAGTGGCAATGGCACAGTATTTTAAGTAATGCCATTCTATGATTTCATAGACAGCTTCCCTAAAAGCCACTAAAAATACCTCCAGTAGTACTATTAGCAGGGAAAAAATTATATACAAAACCTCTACCAGCAGAGCTTAAAAAGCTATCACTAAACACAGATTTTTTAGTTTCATGAAAACCCACAAAACCTAACTTATGGGTCTTGATAAAATCAGCTATACAATTAAGCCTGCCTGACTTGTTCAGGTCTCTAATATTCGAAAAAGGCGCCTATCAATTGGGATTGATTTTATTTTTCCTACTCTTACTTTTTCCCTTCCTTACCACCTCTGTCCAGAGTCTCTTGTCAGACTCTATATTCTCATCTTCAGGATGAGCAGAAGGTTGATCAGGGGTCTTATTATGCACATTAGTGTTAACACTATTAGTATTGCCAATCATCTCATCTACTACATCTAGATTGATAGGTAAAGTAATCTCGGGATTATTACCAGCAAACTTTTCATACTTATCATTTTCATTAGTTTTTAACATGTTAATATTGTTCATAGAATCAGAGGTGTCAACACCCATGGAAATGCCAACCTCTTTTGACAAGGAATTTAAATACTCGTTATCTAGAGAGGCAAAAGAGTTACCATTAAATGGTTGTTTTTCCATGTTCCTAACTTGCTTCAGATCCATGGCCTTCTCCATGATTGTTCTTCCATCATTAGTAATTTCATTTGGTCTTTTATTTATTTACCTTTTGTGTTAGTAATTTCACGTGATTGTGTGTACTCCTGATTACTTGCAGAAAAAAAAAGTGACCGTGTAATCCAGTTATATTTATCTTTTCGCTAATGGCATATTAACGTATAGACTTTTGTTGGTGCCAAAAATGAAACATATTTATTGAATCCTTGGTTAGATGACTATAACAGAAGTACAAGAGCAACAAATTTATGGTTCTAAACGGAGACGGTGATATAACAACAGTTGGTTTTTGTTTCATTGTTCATTTATTTTCCTGTTATATTTACATTTTGCAGGTTAATAGTGAGTATATTTTTACTCAGCTTAAGGGTCCCACAGCTGAGGTCGCTCAGGGCCTTCCAAAATATAGAGCCGGCACTGCCTCTCACTGCCTGCCACGCCTCTTTCAAGGTAATGAAAACTGTGAACCGTCATCTTTGTGTGCTTTGCCTATGGAAGCGCCAAAAATAGAGCAATATTTTCAAAAGTTTCATCACTTAATCTTTTGTGAATCTTTCTGAACTTCTGCGTGTGGATCGGACCTTGCAGGCCACCATGGAAGTCCCTGATGACATCCTCAGCCACATACTCGAGCGGATTGACTCGCACATCTCCCTCATCCGCGCCGCGGCGGTTTGCAAGCGGTGGCGCTGCACCATCGCCAGCACTGACTTCCTCTGCCGGTATCGCTCCCTCCACTCGTACGCCATTGCTGGGAATTACCACTACAACACCCCTGCACAATCTTACTCGATGGGTTCACATGCACAAGTACGCAGAGGCCCGGTCTTTGTTCCCTCATCACCGTCAATCCACACTAGACACTTCACCCTTGATTTCCTCCCTGGCATGATCGACTTCCCTAGTCGTTGGAACATCCAGGACAGTCGTGGCAGCCTCCTTTTTATGCATCACCGGGGATCAAACCCATTACACAGGCACCCGGACATGTTCTGCTGGATGACATCCTCAGCCTCATCCTCGAGCGGATTGACTCGCACATCTCCCTCATCCGTGCCGCAGCGGTATGCAAGCAGTGGCGCTGCACCATCGCCAGCGCTGACTTCCTCTGCCGGTATCGCTCCCTTCACTCGTCCGCTATTGCTGGGAATTACCTCTACGACACCCCTGCGCAATCTTACTTGATGGGTTCACATGCACAAGTAAAACGCAGTGTAGGCCCGGTCTTTGTTCCCTCATCACCGTCAATCCACACTAGACACTTCACCCTTGATTTCCTCCCTGGCATGATCGACTTCCCTAGTCGTTGGAACATCCAGGACAGTCGTGGCAGCCTCCTTTTTATGCATCACCGGGGATCAAACCCATTACACAGGCACCCGGACATGTTCGTCTGTGAGCCGCTTACGCGGCGCTACCGAAGGATCCCTCCGCCATCGTATTTCAATGATGATTTCTTTTTCTGGGGATCATACCTCATCGACGGGGCAGATAGTCACATCAGCTTCTCCAACTTCAGGGTGATGTGCTTGTTCGTCCGCCACTATGGTCACTCTTTCTCGCTCGCCACCGTATTCAATGAGGCTGGTGGTGCTGACTCCTCATTGAGCGAAAAGACCATCGGCCTCGATGAGCCATTGGTCACGGCGATGAATTTCTTGGGCTGCAGCAAGGACTCATAGCACTTCTACACCGTGGACGGGATACTAGCTACCCTCAACAAAAGCACCGGCGAGTTCTCTACCTCCCTATTGCCGTCCACTGAGGATTGGAGTTGGAGTGAATGGAAAAATGCAATGGACGTCGGCGTCATTGACAGTCGCGATGGCGCGACACGCCTCATCGTCATCTCTGAGGATAATAGTGCTAAGGTGTTCTCAAGACTCGACGGCGGTGAGTGGGCTCTAGAGAAGAGGGTGCTGCTCTCGGAGGTCACCCGTGACCTGTCAGGGTACCAGCCTTCATTCTTTAACCGTCGTCTGGGCATCTTAACGCACGGCCCCGGGTTTGTCATCTTAACGGCGCAGCGTACAGCGCCATGGTTCTTCTCCATCGACCTCGAGACAATGAAGGTGATCCTCGCAGCATCTGACATGGGGCATATCGTGTATCAGAGTGAGTTACCATGGCCACCGGCTTTGAACGCCTGCTTAGGCAACTGATGACACTGAACTGAAGTAAGTATCTTACTTTTTATTTCCATCAAAGAAACAAGTATCTTACTATTTTATTCGTGCGAGTAATGTATCTTAGTGTGTAGTAGCTAGATATATGTGGTCTGATTTATCAGCAAGTCTCAATGTTGATTTAGTAGGCTTTTTGGAAGAAAAAAGAAAACTAAATGGTTGTGTGATTTATCAGAAAGCCTCAATGTTGTTTCGTCAAAGAAAAAAGTATTTTTCCGTGTTTTTTTAGCCAGTAAAGTATATTACTGTGTTAATTAGCAGAGACTGTTGATGTATCCAAGTTGAGTCAGCTTAGCATGCCTGTTTAGGTTTTTATCACTGTCTGTTATTGTGTATCCAAGTGAAGTCAGCTGGTCATATCTTTTTGCCTCTGCAACCTGGCAATTTGTATGGTGCGTTTTAAGAGATAAGTCGGGTTGGTCAAGGTTTCCATAAAGTCTGAGAGACTTAATGTGCTTTGTAACTGACCAAATGGGATGATGATGATCTTTCTGCTTCAGTGCAGAGTGCTGGGCTGGTGGCAACCATAGAGAAATCTCAGTGGTCGAGCCTTTGAGAACAAGCTTATTTCGGTGATTGGGTACTCATTGCAGTGGCGAATTCTACCTATGAGAGAGGAGTCTTGTCTGCTGTAGTTCATTATGAGGAAAGCTAACAAGAATACCTGAGGAGGAAGCTGAATGGATTGAGTTTGTATATGTACTGTGTGCTGCAAGTTTTTTAGCTTTGTGTTTCAGTGTTTGGTATAACTGGTGTCGCACTTTGTTTATGTATGGGTTATTTCCTCCATTTTTATTGGTTCTTGACTGTATGGATGCTGGTGTCCCCAAGCTGTGTAACTGTTGGTGCTCAACTTAATTTGGTACTGTACCTGTGGATTTTCTCGAGATAGCCTGGGTAATAAAGTGCCGTTATTTTGATCGAGGAAGAACATCATATTCATGACAATAGCGTAGTGGAGTAACAATACGGCGGTCCATCGAGTTTTTTATTTTTCTTTTTTCGAAGTCGGGAGGGGAGACCCTTGCCCCTGAAGAATTTGCATTTGCATTTAGGAGCACATACGAAACTATACGAGTGCATTTGCATTTGCAGGATCGAGGAAACAGAAAGTCAGAGTGCTGTTGGTGCATGCAGGCACAAACGAACAGGAAATCAAAACAAAGAAAGAAAACAAAAAGGAGCACTAATCAAATGTTCCTAGCTGACCAAATGTTATTCCTTTGACAACGAGCTTCTTTTCACCTATTATTCGGCGGCACCATCAGAACTCTGCGGTTGGTTCCTAGCTAACCAAATGTTCCAAGCTACGGCTGTAAAGACTGTAGCCCAATCTTCCTTCTGAGCTCGTTTTGTGTTCTCGATCGTCCGGCGATGTAATGGCATGCAGAATCCTGTTTGTGTTGCGGAGGCCCAACAAATCCAAAACGAATTGATATGATTACAGTTTACAGTTGAACAGAAGGTTTGTCAGGCTTTCGTCAGAGTTACATCCATATATATGGGCAGGCAGCAGATTCAGACGTACTAGTACATTTCTTTTGGGGCCAGTGAGGACCAAATAACCGCATTTACCGGCACTGAGCACCAGTGCACCACCAAAGTTTTGGGGCCAGTGAGAATACTGCGTAGCAGAGGCTCGACGAGCGTGATAAAATCCGGCGGAGCAACCGATCGAGCAATAGCCATGGATGGTTGGCGCCTGCCTGCCTGCCTGCTCCCTTTCTGTTTCCTGCTCGGTCATGCATCTATCGGCTGCGGTTCGGTCCAACCATCCGCCGCGCCTTTGTCACGCGAAAGGGGAGGGCCTCGCTCGTAGCGTAGTAACCGCCGCCGGCGTCGGCGATGCGGAGGACGTTCGCAATCGCGTGGATCAGTTCCGTTCGTCCGTCTCTGAACTGAATTTTTGTGAGTCTCTGGATCGTGACTGGATATATCTTCTTTTTTGCTAGGGGTGACTGGATATATCTGGGGCCTAGGTCGGCGCGGGGCGATGCGACGCCGCCACGTGCACGCCACCGCCCACCTGGAGGAGACACCGAGTCGCCTCCCCAGCTTCGTCCGTTCTTTCGCGTAGCGCGCCAGCGACAGAGCAACTTGAGATTATTTTAGGAGTACTCGCTGCCTTCTTCCGTCCCGGTGAGTGGCGATTTGGGGAACCACATACCGCTCCCATCACGTCGTGCTAGCTCACGTACGCGCGCCTATCGCGGGAAATTTAAAATCCGACAGGGAAAGAGACAGATTCACCTCCGCAAATATGTTCCATCCCTCCGTCCCGTTTTATAAAGGATCGGAGGAGTTTGAAAATGTCCCCCAATGTAAAAGATTGAAAGGGTATCAGTAGGCCCCACACGAATAGATTCTTTCCTTTCCCCTCAGGTCCAGCGAAACCTTATCCCTTCCTGCCACATCGCGCCGCCCGCCGCGGCAAGTCGAAGCTCATCTCGCCGGAACCGCGACGCGTGCCTGCAGCTGGCGGAGCAGGTGCACGTCATGGCGGGTCTGCTCCGTCG
>LAPY01000517.1:143534-153580 GCA_000970635.1 Eragrostis tef | reverse complement strand
ACGGCGACACCCGCGGCAGCGACGACGACTCCCCCGACGCGCTACACCGTTGTCGCGCCCGCGCTGGAACCAGCCAGAAACGACGGTTGCCAGTTCGACGAGCGAGCTCGGTCGGCCTGAGGGGATGAGCTTAGACGGATTTTTGCGAGGTGACCTTGGTCGGATTGAACGCAGGACTGAGCTGAGTCAGGATGCGCGCGGCAAACTCGTTCGTGCCTCGCGGGGGCGAGCTCGGTGGGCGGGCATGGCTGGAAGCTCGCAAGATGCGGCTCGAAAGACCGTGGCGTGGTGGGAGGAAGAGCAATAATGAAGGGTAAACACGTCTTTGCGCATCGCGGTTGTTTCTCTAGGAAAGGCCCCTGATCCCTTACATATCGGGACGGGGGGAGTAGTCTACTGAGATAGTATGGGCTGGCCAGAGGCGGAGCCAAGAATTCACCATGAGAGGGCCAGAGAGTAAAATTCATCTTATAAGAGAGGCCAAAAATAATTTTTCTTTTGATTACATGGTGGATTTGTGTATACATAAGAGATGTGCATGAAGCATAGTTGGGGGCCAGGCCCCTGCCCGCCCCTCCCCTGGCTCCGCCCCCGGCTGGCGCGAGGCTTTGAACTTCCGAGAAATTTATGTGAGAAAGTGACTTGGAGTAAATGGTTTGAATTTTGTCGGGAAATGTAGTCAAAACCATTTTGTGCTACAACTGTACTGTTACCCGCACAAATGTAGTCAAATATGCAAAACTATCGGGCATTTTCTTACTGTTCAAAAAAAATATTTGGTTAAGATGAGTAAGCGATCTTAAATAATCTGTTAGTAATTTTTATGTCATGTTATTATCTTCAAAGTTTTGTTTGTTTATGTACGTGATTGTGACGTTCAAAGTTTTAATAGAAAATTACAAAAAAAATCACTTGCATATTTTTAGAGGTTTTCCATGTATCTAAAAAATTTACCAACCCCCCCCCCCCCACCACCACACACACACACACACAACAAGGTTTTCATGAGTCTTCATATTCCACCCCTCGTACCTTTACTTGGTAAATAAGGCTTTTATTTTCTCTCTAGAAAGCATTAGATGGTTTAATGATACTCTTCGGTATGGTTAGAATAACACATATGTCATAATTATTTTCTAAAATTTTCTCCGCTTTTTTCATAGTGTCACAACTTGGTCATAATAATATTGGCGACAGCACGGCAAGTTTAGGTACTGCAGTATCTCATTATATTACAACTATGTTACGGTGAAGCATCGGAAGCAATACCCCATCATTTGACAACTATGGTGCAGTTTTGTCAATTTATATTTTATCAATCCAAAATTCCATTTCGTTGAAAAAAAACGTGCAACTTAAATTGACATACGGCGACACTGTGTAGCAACGGCCTTTTTTTCTGCGATAAATGTAGCAATGACTTGATGGATACGTTACGTAGAAGTAGAGCTAGGCAACAAAGATATCACCCTCTTGTTGAAAAGTGAAAGAAAAAATCAACTAATAATTACTAGCTATCTGATGTTGCCTTGCCTTCATCTGGCTGTCCCTCGCCAGCTTGACTTGTGGAGCACCGACCGAGCCCACTTTGTAGTCACCAACTAATCGCAGTAAATTTAGAATCCAACGGAAAATCCCAGTAAAACGAGCGTCAGTTTCACGTACCTAGTTAATTCGTCTCCGTTGCATCATGTCACCATTATCTTCTCGAAAACAAATTACTGTCACTGTCACCCGATGTTGCTGCGATCTCTTCCCACTTGATGATGGCTACGCGAGGTGGCCCCTCTGTCTGGGACATTTGGCGCCACTTAAGCAGGCTAGTCTCGGCCATCAAAGGCTGGTTTCGTGCGTAATTATTACGGGTCGCCCAAAAAACAATCCCTGAATTAACCAACTTTCTCAAAAAGAGGCCGTGCTTACATCGTTCAGGGACAACATCATTGAATCTGGAGAAAAACGACGATCACTCACTCTCTGCGCACTGAAACAACATCAGTTGATGTAGAGAAAAGTCGATATCTGCAAATGCTATCCTGTCTGGCTGGCGATGTTGTGTCCAGACGAAGCTTTGAATTTGGAGGATTCGGGGGGCAAGGTGACTTGGATATATGCGTTGAATTTTGAGAAGTTTAGCAGAACACAGAGAAACTGCCGTCAACTCAACAAACCTGCAGGTAACTCTGTTTCCAAATAAAATAGAAATGGTTAGAGTATGAAAACAAGGTTCAGTTTACAACATTTTTGTCTGATACCTGTTAGATTACCGAACGATTCATGGGAAAATCGTGTGTTCCTGATGCTCTCTTAGGTGACGGCATGATACAACTAGAGCGAGGCATCAGCTACCTGATGTTGCTTTCTTTTGTTTTTCCGTTGCAAGTCACTGATGTTGCTTTCGTCCATTTGATTCTCCCTCACTCTAATCTTCGTCATCTGACCGTCCATACTGTGATCGACGGTGCAAACACGCTCGGAATATCTCTAGATGCGTAAGAAAAACTCCGACGAAATTGACCCCAGATTCTCTCGCACAAAAAAGGGCACGAGTCGCCATATAAAGAGGAGTGAGAAAGTGACGGACAGAGGAGGAGCTGCAAGAATTCGCCACATCTGCTCTCACTCCCCTTCTCGACCGAGCCCACTTTTGTAGACTAATCGCAGTAAATTTACAATCCAACGGAAAATCCCAGTAAAAAGAGCGTCGGTTTCACATACATAGTTAATTCGTCTCCGTTGCATCATGTCACCATTATCTTCTCGAAAACAAATTACTGTCATTGTCACTTGATGTGGCTGCAATCTCGTCCCTCTTGATGATGGCTACGCGAGGTGGCACCTCTGTCTGGGACATTTGGCGCCATTTAAGCAGGCTAGTCTCGGCCATCAAAGGCTGGTTTCGTGCGTAATTATTACGGGTCGCCCAAAAAACAATCCCTGAATTAACCAACTTTCTCAAAAAGAGGCCGTGCTTACATCGTTCAGGGACAACATCATTGAATCTGGAGAAAAACGACGATCACTCACTCTCTGCGCACTGAAACAACATCAGTTGATGTAGAGAAAAGTCGATATCTGCAAATGCTATCCTGTCTGGCTGGCGATGTTGTGTCCAGACGAAGCTTTGAATTTGGAGGATTCGGGGGGCAAGGTGACTTGGATATATGCGTTGAATTTTGAGAAGTTTAGCAGAACACAGAGAAACTGCCGTCAACTCAACAAACCTGCAGGTAACTCTGTTTCCAAATAAAATAGAAATGGTTAGAGTATGAAAACAAGGTTCAGTTTACAACATTTTTGTCTGATACCTGTTAGATTACCGAACGATTCATGGGAAAATCGTGTGTTCCTGATGCTCTCTTAGGTGACGGCATGATACAACTAGAGCGAGGCATCAGCTACCTGATGTTGCTTTCTTTTGTTTTTCCGTTGCAAGTCACTGATGTTGCTTTCGTCCATTTGATTCTCCCTCACTCTAATCTTCGTCATCTGACCGTCCATACTGTGATCGACGGTGCAAACACGCTCGGAATATCTCTAGATGCGTAAGAAAAACTCCGACGAAATTGACCCCAGATTCTCTCGCACAAAAAAGGGCACGAGTCGCCATATAAAGAGGAGTGAGAAAGTGACGGACAGAGGAGGAGCTGCAAGAATTCGCCACATCTGCTCTCACTCCCCTTCTCCCCTCTTCTTGCATGCCGATCGCCTCCAAGCTCGTCTACTTCCAGCGCCGCCCCTCGCCGGCGCCTCCGGACCCCGAGCCCCCCGACCCCCGCCGCCGGCCCTGCCGCGACCGCCGCCGCCGCAGCTCCCTCTCCTCGCACAACAAGCCGGTGAGGCCCCAAGAGACCCCTGACGTTTCATTTCCTCTGTTTTCCTGCCTTTTCTAGGCTAAAGTTGCTACCTTTTGCTTTTTTCCTAAGTAAAGGAGCCGAGGGTTCTTCCTGTTTTATTCCGGATTTGAACTTCAGCATGGTTAAATATTGGTTTGTGAATCGGATTAGTGTTCTTGGTGTGTCTAGTTTGCAGAGTGCATGCGAAACTGAAAAGAAGATTGTGAATTTGAGGGGAGAAAATGGATGCGGTAGCGATTTACCTAGAAAGGAAACAGGGATACGGGAGGTGTTCATGCCATTTCTAATTTGGCTGCTAATCCTTAGCAAGATATGTTAAAGTTCATGTTTTATTTTGGAGGGGAGGGGGGTGATTCTCATCTGGTAGCTATTTGTCCTGAGGCTGCTCATAGATATAGATGACTACCGGAAGAAAAAGAATCCTTAGCTCACTCTAATATCAAGGCCCAAGTTGAATCATACCGTCGGCATGGTTAGAATTAGTTGAGCGAGATGAAGCATCATCTGTGTTTTCTAGTATGCCCCCCTCCCCCCTTTTTTTTCTTTACATAAATGTTTGGATCACAATCAAGTCTGTTTCACACTAATTCGGTTGCCGAAGATTGCGGTTTCTTTATCGAAGCCATAGTATGCTTCAGAAAGATTGAGTTGTTCACCAACACTCTGGAATATTCAGCAGTGTCTAAAAGTTAGTTCATAGTCCTTTTTGAAGTAGGCCGAGTGTGTGCTGTAAAGTGTAGTAAGAACCATACTATTATCAAGCAGACATTGTATACCAGAGTATTATTCCCAAAAAGTGATATTCCACTAATCTGTGATAGAACCATGAGTGCATGGTAATGATAGTTCTCCATAGCTATTTTCTGACCTTGAGGACTGCAGATGTTAGCTCAAATTATTAGGTCAGATCTTTAGGTAGGCCTGTACTGTTGGAAACTTGAAAGTTGAGGTACTGGTTTGTTTGTTTGCAGATAAAAGGTTCACATTTGTTTATTTTGTATCATTATGAAAACCATTTGTTTTACTCCTCGGTCTTTTTATTTCCAAGTACTAGATCTAGTTATAAGAAAATGAATTGTCAGTCCATCGATAGACCACAGCAAATCAGTTACTATTATTTCTGTGGAATCTCTCTATGTCATCGGCTGGTGGCTATTTTTTATGAACAATTTAGCTTTTCCTTGCAACATGCTAGTTTTGAAATGATGATGTCACCATATCACACGTGGACCCTAAGTCTCGTAAAGATTTAACATATCTACCTTTCTTTCCTGTCATCTTCCAGCCATGTAGCAAAATTATTTTCAAGACGCAAATTAGTGCAGTCCTATTTTTCCATGTTGATAAAGATAGCATGGAATCATCTTCAGTAATTAGGCATTGTTTCTAAATTTGGTTGTATAAAACCAGGGCCAGGACCTTGTTACAGGGAACCAAAGAGACGCCACTAAGCCTCTGGGATTGGCAGGAACCGTAACAGAGCATGGAGGGGGCATAGCCTCCAGCGCAAGACTAAACCGCAGCGTATCAGATCATGGACGTCTTCCTGATGCTGTTCAACAGGCCAGGCAAAGGCTCCTTCAGAGGCTTAACAGTGTGGACTTAACAGGAAGAAGGTCCGCATTTAGCCCTTCTCCCTGCACATAATCTGATATACATTGAACCTACATTTACACACGTTCTCCCATTGTTGCAGGCAGAAGACATGGCCCTCAGAAAGCATATGGACTGGGTTAACTCGTCCTGTTGACCTTGATGTCTCCACCTCTACAGATAGCATACTTGGGAGCCTAACCAACTGCTTTCAGCCCAGCGAATCTGTCGCTTCCTGCAAAGTTCAAGAAAGTGCGGAGGAGCCAGTCGGCAATGCAGATAACTGTATGCCGATCATACTGTTTCCCGAACCCGTCCCTGGACTGCAGCACACAGCCTGCAGAGGAGGATCAGAAGAAGGTGAACACACAGAACCTTCAGCCGAGTGCTCTATATGCCTGGAGAGGTGCAACGATGCTGACGGGCTCATCCAGCTGCGCTGCAAGCACATCTTCCACTCGACCTGCCTGGAGCAGTGGCTGCGGTCCCGTGGCGACTGCCCCTACTGCAGGGCCAGCGTGCTTCTAACAGCATGACCGAAACTGAATGAGAATGACCAAAGTACAACGATGAACCTCTTAAGAGTCTAGCCGTGTAACTGCTTACCTGTACGTCCAATTATCTTTGTTTCCCTTTAGCGAGGTCATGTAATCATACTCTGTTCTTTGTGTGCGGCTTCACCAGTTAGCGTCCCGTTTTGTTTTGTTTCTTACGGCCTGCTGTAACTGGATGCTAGTACCATGACCTGTGCATAAAACGAGAAGAGTAATAAGATTGGCTAATTTCCATAGAGGTTGTGCTATATGCATGCATTATGTTGGTGTTGTACCGTGTACTGCAAATTTGAGCTGAATTCTGCACGTTGTTTTATGATTCCTTCTGAAGTGACCGTGCTAGAGCTGTCGGGCTGTTGATCTAACTTAGGGCCTGTTTGTTTGGGCTGGAGCTTTTGAGTTTTTAGAAAAGCTAGCTGTTTGAGTAGCTGAAAAACTGTCTATTAGATTTTTAATATTGGCTTTTGTAATATATATTAAGCTTCTCAGCATATGCTAAAAGTCAAAAAATGGACGAGGAGAACTTAGCTGCATGATAAACCGAATACTCGAGCTGATAAGCTGCTCAGTTGCCATGGAATGTTTACAAGCACTCGCTTCACATGCTTCTTAACTAGCAGCAGGCTGAACATACCTGAACCTCAGTTGTGTTACTGCTTCGAAATTGGACGAGGAGCAGAGGTGAACGAAGAACAGGAGAACTTAGCTGCATGATAAACCGAATACTCGAGCTGATAAGCTGCTCAGTTGCCATGGAATGTTTACAAGCACTCGCTTCACATGCTTCTTAACTAGCAGCAGGCTGAACATACCTGAACCTCAGTTGTGTTACTGCTTCGAAATTGGACGAGGAGCAGAGGTGAACGAAGAACAGGAGAACTTAGCTGCATGATAAACCGAATACTCGAGCTGATAAGCTGCTCAGTTGCCATGGAATGTTTACAAGCACTCGCTTCACATGCTTCTTAACTAGCAGCAGGCTGAACATACCTGAACCTCAGTTGTGTTACTGCTTCGAAATTGGACGAGGAGCAGAGGTGAACGAAGAACAGGAGAACTTAGCTGCATGATAAACCGAATACTCGAGCTGATAAGCTGCTCAGTTGCCATGGAATGTTTACAAGCACTCGCTTCACATGCTTCTTAACTAGCAGCAGGCTGAACATACCTGAACCTCAGTTGTGTTACTGCTTCGAAATTGGACGAGGAGCAGAGGTGAACGAAGAACAGGAGAACTTAGCTGCATGATAAACCGAATACTCGAGCTGATAAGCTGCT
Source organism: Eragrostis tef (assembly GCA_000970635.1). Lineage (NCBI taxonomy): Eukaryota > Viridiplantae > Streptophyta > Magnoliopsida > Poales > Poaceae > Eragrostis > Eragrostis tef. The sequence continues at coordinate 146,298 of LAPY01000517.1, read as the reverse complement.
CAGTTGCCATGGAATGTTTACAAGCACTCGCTTCACATGCTTCTTAACTAGCAGCAGGCTGAACATACCTGAACCTCAGTTGTGTTACTGCTTCGAAATTGGACGAGGAGCAGAGGTGAACGAAGAACAGGAGAACTTAGCTGCATGATAAACCGAATACTCGAGCTGATAAGCTGCTCAGTTGCCATGGAATGTTTACAAGCACTCGCTTCACATGCTTCTTAACTAGCAGCAGGCTGAACATACCTGAACCTCAGTTGTGTTACTGCTTCGAAATTGGACGAGGAGCAGAGGTGAACGAAGAACAGGAGAACTTAGCTGCATGATAAACCGAATACTCGAGCTGATAAGCTGCTCAGTTGCCATGGAATGTTTACAAGCACTCGCTTCACATGCTTCTTAACTAGCAGCAGGCTGAACATACCTGAACCTCAGTTGTGTTACTGCTTCGAAATTGGACGAGGAGCAGAGGTGAACGAAGAACAGGAGAACTTAGCTGCATGATAAACCGAATACTCGAGCTGATAAGCTGCTCAGTTGCCATGGAATGTTTACAAGCACTCGCTTCACATGCTTCTTAACTAGCAGCAGGCTGAACATACCTGAACCTCAGTTGTGTTACTGCTTCGAAATTGGACGAGGAGCAGAGGTGAACGAAGAACAGGAGAACTTAGCTGCATGATAAACCGAATACTCGAGCTGATAAGCTGCTCAGTTGCCATGGAATGTTTACAAGCACTCGCTTCACATGCTTCTTAACTAGCAGCAGGCTGAACATACCTGAACCTCAGTTGTGTTACTGCTTCGAAATTGGACGAGGAGCAGAGGTGAACGAAGAACAGGAGAACTTAGCTGCATGATAAACCGAATACTCGAGCTGATAAGCTGCTCAGTTGCCATGGAATGTTTACAAGCACTCGCTTCACATGCTTCTTAACTAGCAGCAGGCTGAACATACCTGAACCTCAGTTGTGTTACTGCTTCGAAATTGGACGAGGAGCAGAGGTGAACGAAGAACAGGAGAACTTAGCTGCATGATAAACCGAATACTCGAGCTGATAAGCTGCTCAGTTGCCATGGAATGTTTACAAGCACTCGCTTCACATGCTTCTTAACTAGCAGCAGGCTGAACATACCTGAACCTCAGTTGTGTTACTGCTTCGAAATTGGACGAGGAGCAGAGGTGAACGAAGAACAGGAGAACTTAGCTGCATGATAAACCGAATACTCGAGCTGATAAGCTGCTCAGTTGCCATGGAATGTTTACAAGCACTCGCTTCACATGCTTCTTAACTAGCAGCAGGCTGAACATACCTGAACCTCAGTTGTGTTACTGCTTCGAAATTGGACGAGGAGCAGAGGTGAACGAAGAACAGGAGAACTTAGCTGCATGATAAACCGAATACTCGAGCTGATAAGCTGCTCAGTTGCCATGGAATGTTTACAAGCACTCGCTTCACATGCTTCTTAACTAGCAGCAGGCTGAACATACCTGAACCTCAGTTGTGTTACTGCTTCGAAATTGGACGAGGAGCAGAGGTGAACGAAGAACAGGAGAACTTAGCTGCATGATAAACCGAATACTCGAGCTGATAAGCTGCTCAGTTGCCATGGAATGTTTACAAGCACTCGCTTCACATGCTTCTTAAGTAGCAGCAGGCTGAACATACCTGAACCTCAGCTGTGTTACTGCTTCGAAATTGGACGAGGAGCAGAGGTGAACGAAGAACAGGAGAACTTAGCTGCATGATAAACCGAATACTCGAGCTGATAAGCTGCTCAGTTGCCATGGAATGTTTACAAGCACTTGCTTCACATACTTCTTAACTAGCAGCAGGCTGAACATACCTGAACCTTAGCTGTGTTACTGCTTCGAAATTCAGCGCTGCATTTTTGCTGGAAATCTGTACATGTAAAACGTTCCGTTCCATGAAACCAACCTTGCTGCCGTAGAATCTGGACGGGGAGAAGCTCCTTTTGGCCGGACACGGCAGGTCGGCGCGTCGTGCAACCGTTTTTGTTCTGTTCCTCCTCTTCTCTGCAAGTTGATGCGTAGGGGAGTGGGGATGGAATTCACTTCAGACAAAGTTCAGTGAGCAAAGCTATCCTGTCATGATCGGAAGAAGCGTCTGCTGTTGGGACCTGAATCCGTTCGATGCTTGCATCACTGGACTCATGGCGCGGCGCGGCGCGACTTACATGTGTTTGACCTATCACGCTTCCTGGCAGCTGCCGCCGGCGGCGCCATTTTCATCTCTGCTACCCAAGGGGCCGAGAAGCGAAGCCCAGGAGTAGAGGAATTATACGCACGTTGGCCCGGGGAGGTGAGGCCCAACAAGCCCTGACGGAGGCGCAACCACCAAAGGCAAGGAACGAACAAAACAGAGGACGGCGCACTGTTCGCAGGAAATCGCCACATCGTCACTGCAACTACGCCTCCGCCGAAAGAAAAGAAAGATACTCTACGCGCTCTGCACTCGCGTTCTCCTGATCACCTTCGTTTTATCGTTTACCTGAAGCGTAACCGGCAGCATGAAGTCACCATCGACGTAATCAATCATCAGTAAACACAAAACCAAAGGTCTTGGCTCTGCGTCCATTTCATTCGGGGGCCTGAATTCGTCACGCAAACAGAGGTACTCGTATCTCTATACGTCCTCCTTCACGGTATCACTTTGGACGCGTTCGGCGTCTTAGAAGGACAAATTTAGAGAGGTCTAAACAAAAAAATCTTGTCTTAAACAAAGTTTAATTACAAAACTAA
>LAPY01000517.1:81770-99359 GCA_000970635.1 Eragrostis tef | reverse complement strand
GAGCAGCAGGAGCAGGAGGCGAGCCATGGCGAGGTGGCGAGCGAGCCGCGCTGCACTCGGAAGTGTGCTTGTGACGAGTTGTGTGTGAGTGTGTGATTTGGAGTGGGGCAAGCGGCAAGCCGAGCTGCTTTAGCTTTGCGTGCTTGCTGCCTGTGTGAGTCGAGTGCCTGGGCGGTGACCGGTGGCGGTGATCAGTTTTGCAGAGGAAATAAGGCTGCATCACTGTGTCACTCTCTGTGGGCATGGGAAAGGCAGCAACTGCTTTGGGCCTCACCACCCTCTCCCAGTCTCCCATGTACCCCTACCACCAGTGACAATGTTCTACTCTGGGATCAGCATCATCAAAATGGTTTTAGTAGATAACAGGTTTGCAATAAGCTCAAGCATCCGTGAAACTGTGCGGGTCTCTTCTGTCAATGTGCCCTCGACGAACAAAACTCATCTCCTCAAAATTGTAGCGCTACTCAGACTAGCATTGTTCCTTCGCAGCACTGTTCAATCTTCATTCTATCAAAGAGCGGGCAAATATAGTGCTTTAATAGAGAAAAATAGCATGGCAACCTCTCTTCACTCAGACTCCGAACTGAGAAGAATCCTTCAGTTTGTGCATGGAAGTCCTGCGATACCTTACGAAACAAAAACATATGGGCATTCATCACCCATCAGGACTTGCTACCCTCCAGCAACAAACGAGCTGCCGCATTGCAGTCTGCACACGATGACTTGGTTCCAGTATATCGTGACCAAACCCATCTTTGGGAATGATCAGTATATGGCCAATTTCTAATGTACAAGGTACTTTTGCTTGCACCCCAAGCATTTTTAGCAAAGCGGTCGCCAGATACATCCATCACAATGGACAGTTTAAAAAGGCTATACGATAGCTAACTATAGGTATAAAAGACGAATGTTTAATACAAACCAAGTCGTAGCCAGATTCACAATATGAAATCTCAAGTTGAACATCGCTGACAAACAGTTAAACAAGCTATCCAATAGCTAACTACATCATATACACAGCTACATCAACCACTGGTCACAATATCAAGACAACAAGACTGGCTAACAGGCTACTAAGTCTATCCTCTTCCTGTGTCAGCATCTGCCTGCGGGGAAAAAGCAATTAAAACTTGCAAGGGTCAACATATGTAACGTTTATGCATGGGTGCCAATACTTAATAAGAGGACCGTCTCAGCTGGCATTATGCGTCTGGTCATGCTCAATGAAGTCCAGAGCCTGCTCCTTTGACACCACGTTGATGAAGCTCACTCTGTTCTTGTGCGTCACACCATATATCTTATCGGCAACTTTTACAATCTCTGGTCGGAATGTGGTCGCAATGAACTGAGTGTCGCCCTCGTCAGCTAGACGGCGGATCATATCTGGAACAGAAATTAAGGAAAGCAGCAGAAAGGCATTGATCATGTGCACACCTACACTAGAAAATGAGCTCGACCACAGAAATATCGGAGACAATGACATGAAAAACACTCCTCTTTTATGGTGACAATATAAACTGAGAAAAGAAATACAAAAAAGGATACTCCCGACAGCTGTCCTGTACTGCGGATCCAAAGCAGCATCGATTTCATCAAAGAGATAAAATGGAGCTGGATCACATCGTTGGATAGCAAAAATCAGTGTTAATGCCACCACAGTTTTCTGTCCCCCTGACAATTGTTTCATAGATTGAGTTTCTCCCTTGCCAGTAAAGGAAACCTGAATCACGAGTAACCTTTCATAAATTTCAGGAAAGATTCATTGGATACAGCCACCAGAATGATCCAAAACAATGTAACTAATTTTTTTTGGGGTGGTTAATTAATAAATGATGGCAGATGTGCACAACTATATAGGAATACAATGCCAAGCAGACAAACCTTGACTTTCACACCAATATACTTCTCTATTCTCCCTTCAGGATCTGGTTCACGCGGTCCATCATCATCATTATCATCATCGCCAGCATCACCATCCTAGCAACAAAGGATGCATTATTACAAGTCAGTGACTTACTAACCCTTACGAAGGCACAAGTTGAAGGGAACTTTTCAGGAAATTCACGAAAATTCATAGTTCTCAAGTGTGTAAACTTGCATAAGTGACTGAGCTTTACATGTATCATTGCCTTTGCACCAAGGAACAACTAATGTCAGGAAATTTTTAAAAGTAACACAAGTTCCACAACCAAGTGTAAAAAGAGGATAATATAGTGAGGTCAGTCAGTATAGCAAGGAAAATACACCTTTTTCTTCATCATAACCAAATATCCATGACCACCTTGGACTAGCTCAGAGAACACTTCACGGAAGTGCCTTGCAACCCCTTTAAATGTGCGCTCAATCGATTCATCTTTCCTTTGATCTAGAACTGATATGAGTTCTCTAATTTTCTGCAATGCAAATCAGCAGTTTATGAGATTTATGAGTTCTCAAATTTCTGCAATACAGATCAGTGGTTCTATGAGATTCTAGGCTTAGGACATTCAGACTCAAGAGAGAGGTATACGGAGCTAACAGAAATAATAATAAAAACACATTTATACAGTTAAAACTGACATAAGAAAAAACATACCTCGTCACCAGCATCAAGCTCAGCCCGTCTTCTCTGCAGTTGATCACGTTGTTCCGTGAAGTTCACATACTGGTCAAGAGCCTTTTGGTTGACATGACTAAACTGCTTCAAATGCTCGTTGCATTCATAGAGCATCTTTTGCAGCTGTTTTTTGTTTTTCCTCTTGTACCTATAATTTTAGCAAAAGACAATGAATTCAACCCTAGCACTCTGGTATTTATATGCTGAAAGGGTTACAAGTTAATAAAGCCATTGACAGATTACGAACAATTATGATTAAAGGGGCAAAGAGTCATCTATATAGATCCATAAGAAGGAAAGCATAATGCAAGAATAGAATGCAGTACGCTTCAAAAGCATCAGCAGGCAATGAGCCCAGGTCTCGGATCTTCTTCATGCACTCGTCTTGCTTGGCCAGATGAATGCTCCTGCTGTTCATCAACTGTTCCAAGTCTTTGGCACCATCTTGCACAGTTTGCTCCAAAGTAGCTTCAAGTGTCTGTATTTAAGTAGAAGTCAGCATACAGAAATCAACAATAGTAAGATCAGGAAAAAAAAGTCACAACTATAAGAGTTACCTTGTTCTCATCCCTTTGTCTTTTCAGATCCTCCATCTTTCTGGTAAAGTTATTTATAGCATCGACGTTAGCTGTCCAAATGATCTTCTCAGTTAAAAAGTAGGCATTCTATATAGGGAAGGTAAAACGGAGTTGACACATTAATCTGTACCCTTTAATAATGAGGTTAACTCGTCAAGATTCCGCTTAGAACTTTTCAATTCTTGCTCTTTGGATTCAGCTTCCATAGGCAAAGTTCTGGAATCTGCAGCGGAAATTATTGCTTCCAGTTCCTTCTGACGCCTGATAAGATTAGTAGATAGATTGGTCTCCAATTCTTCCTTTCTTGTTTCAATCTACATTGAAGTTTGTAACCACTTAGAGCTGATAAAAGTTGCTTGAAAAGACGAGAATAATTACTGAATTTGCTTCAACAACCTCAATCCGGGTGTTTTTGCACAATAGAAACCTATCCTTTAATTCGGTAATTTCAGGATTCAATCGCGAAAGGAGATCTCTTTCTTCTGGAGTGAGCTGATCAATAAGTTCCGTGCCCATTTCATCGTTTTTCATTGCAATGCTAGACTGAATTTGTTCAATTTGGCTGCGGATGTTGTCAAGGGATTTTTCCTGCAAGATGAATAAGTGTTAAACTACTGTGCATATATAGGGCGGTAGCAAAATTAGAACAATAAAAAAAAGAAGACAAAACACAGTACCTTCTTCACAAGCGCCTTCTCAAGCGATTCCTTCTGTTTCATTGCGCTGGCAATGTCAACCTTAAATTGTTCTAACTCCGACTTGGCATGATCACGTTCAGCATCCATTTGCTGCTGTTTGGTAACTAATTCTGTAATTGTCTTGTCTATCTGTAGGGGAAGTTAAGTGAAATACAGGATATCCAATCTCTGCCTGACAGGTATGAATATTCCATCTCTTCCAAACAGGTAAGCAATAAACAACGCAATAACTTGTCATGAAATAATGCTTTGCAGATAAGAAGTATCAACAAGACACAACAACAACAAAGCCTTTTTATCCCAAGTTGGTTGGGGTAAGCATAAGAAGTATCAAAAAGAGAACTTTTACAAATTTTCTAGAATTTAGAATTTGAAACCAAATAAATACTTCTCAAACTTAAGCATATAGAGGCAAAGGATGAGCAAATCAAACATGTCAATCTAATGGATTAGGAACCACTAGTATTCTGATTTGTATGATTCGAAAAAAAAAAAGAAGAACGAAGACGTCGTAAATGCTTTCTTGAGATGCAATGCAAGCAGGAATGCTATAGTTTACAGTAAAAACAAAACCATAAGGTGTCTATTCATCAAGCTTACGGTAAGTAACACAACCAGAACCATTTGGCAGCATAGTAACAGAACATAACGGTCTTGCACCATTATCATGTAATTAGAAAAAAAATCATTAAACCTCTAGAATCATTAAGCAGGATATCTTTGAGCTTGTTTCCAACATTCTCTAGATGAGTTGTCTTTTTATCAATCGCTGTCTTATTGTCCCTGATTATTTTCACGAACTTCAGTTTTGAGCGTCTAGAGTCATAGAAACCTCCTGTCATACCACCTTTTCTGGCTACTTGATCACCTGATACAATAATCAAATCCAATTAACAATAATTAAATTAATAGTAGCAGCTCAAATGTAGAATTTTACAACTCATGCCTACCATCAAGTGTAATACAATCGAGACCATGGCTACGTGCAACTCTGGTGGCCGTTTCCAGGTCACGGCATATGACTGTCCTGCCAAAAACCTAACAGAAATATCAAAGTTAAGGCACGAAACAATAATTTGTTGAATCAAAACTAGTTTAGGAAGATAAAAAAAATATATACATGTTGAAGCAATAGGACCAATCTAATAGAGTACGCTAAAAAGCAAGCAGGAGCATGAAGCCATGAATGCAAACACTTAACAATGTACAGTTATGCACATGCAAACAAAAACATGGGAAAAATAAAAGGAATTATCAAACAAATATAATAACCAAAACTTATTGCATGTTTGTAATATAAATATAAATGAAAACGTTATAGGAGAGATTCGCCAGGATTACAGCATGCACATGAACTGAGGGACTAACATATAATACATTATATATCTATAAGATTCACCAACATACAATAATACAACAAAAAATTAAAAAAGTAGATGGTATGTCATGGTACTTGGTAGTTCTGAGAAGGGGCACTTGGCCTTTGCCAGTTTGCACGAGTGCCACAAAACAAAGCAGTTACAAAAAAGTGTGTTTGTCTAGGTGCGGTGTGCCGGCCATGAGTATGGGGCCAGTGTGCATTCTGTCAGGGGTTGACATGCTGGTTGTGGCGGAAAACGTGTCCATGATGTAGAGGTGGGCCAAGTAGGCCACCTAGGCAAGCCAGCCGGTAATCAGGCATCCACGTTCCAAACCTTTAGGTGGTATGGTGCCTTGGTTTAATAGGTGGACATTTGACCGGAGCCAGCTTTGAGCCAAGGCAAGAGAGACCAAGCATGTATTATTTGAGACTACATGGATCATACTGCATACTCTCCCCAATGAGGTACCAATAGCACATAATGGAATGTCCAAGTGTGAATCAAAGGCATTCTTTTCCATTACATGACTAGACTATCTTAGATATCAGTTGGAGGGTGTGATCCAGTTATTTAATTTTGGTTGGATGCGATGGGATGAACCTAAGAAAAAAGGTACTTGCTTCTAACAGAAGCTCAATCAAATTCACCAAAAACAGTAAAATGAAAGATGCAGGCGTCAACTCAAATGGAGTCTAAGATCATATATAGTACCTGTTCAAAAGCACGACGATGATCGGCACGATATTTTAGCTTTTTCAACAACGGGACAAAATCAGAACTTTGTGGACAACTGACATCAGGAGCTTTCACTCTGTTCAGTGGTATAAATGTCACCCTACCACCTTTTTCTCGAGTCAATAGCTGAATGATCTTCGTTGATATATCATCATTTTCGACAACCACATGGAATAAGCTATTCATATAAAAATCGGATAAGTATAAGAAAACAATGGAGAAACAAACAATATCACAGTTATATATCTATTCAAAAAGGCAGTTCAGACCTATTTGCAGCAGTGACCTCAACAGCTGTGAAGAACTTCTCTTCGCAATCAACCAGTTCTAATACAGGACCAAAAACTCCAGTAATACCATGGTCCCTGATGATTCTGCTAACAGAATTCAGGCCTCTCCTGATATCCTGTGAAGGGGTTAAAACCATCAATAATGAGCTATCAAGGAGAAGAAACCAAGTTCATGCTAGTTTTATCAACCCGAGCTAGATCACGGTTGAGGCCTGAAGAGGTGGATGCGTGTGATAAGGCTCTCACTGCAATAATAAAAAAATTATGCAGATCCCTTCCAAATATTCCAATTAGGGACTATGTGTGTTGATATTTAAATTATCAAGACTAGGCTTAACATATGCCATCCTGCAAATAACTGATTGTTCCAATTAAAAGGACTTGATAGATGTAAGATGACCCCTCTGTTTTTGTTTCAATCAGTATTAACAAGCGTCAACATTTCAAGAACGGAGGGGGTATCTCTATATAATGACCTATGTAAAGTGATCGCATTAATAGAACTCATTATAAAGGAAAATATACAATTACGTGGTGTTCGGAAATATAAGATATCGCTATAATCCATATCATGACCTACATCAATTGTTTGCATTAAGAGCACTCAGAGTAAAAGAGAAAAATTCCAATTAGGTGGCATGAAGAGATCTAAGATACCTACAACATGACCTATGTTGAATGATTGCTTTAAGAAAATTCCGTACAAAAGAAAAAACAAATAACCAATGCACGATAAAACTGATACAAGCAATTTTTGTTATAAATACCATATAATAATAAATCATTTGTGGGTGGATATTGAAGATGCAGTAAGCATGCACATACAACGAATTACCATGTAAATCCCAAAAAAATTGAAAAACCAGAAGCAGCTAGTTAATGAATAAATTAAAGTCAAATAAGAAATATTTTCCATACCCCAGGTGTTGCATGGTCCAAGCTCTTCTGTGCCTTTGTAAGATCTTCCCTTAGCCTGTCGATCTCAGCTGTCACATCAGATTCCTCCTTCCAATATGATCTGCAACATGTTTTCTCCAATTAAGTGCATAAATTCGAAAGCAATGCATGTTCCATATAGTAACAACGCAATGCCTGTTCAATAAGAGTTTTACATACTTCCTTTCTTCCTGAAGCACATCTCTCTGCTTCCTCAGGTCATTGTAGTCACTGTGTTTTTTTGCAAGTGTAGCCTCAAATTTACTTGATTCACTTTTCCGAGACTCGATGTACTTTGACAAGTTATCAATCTCAGACGTAAGTTTCTGAATTTCTTCTTGAAGTACACGTTCCTGGCATCGTGAAAGAATGTAACAGATATATTAAGCATAAGGCATGCAAACAGTTTAAGGGTGAAAAAACTTTTCTTGGACTGGCATTATTTCGACATACAACATTCAGCCATTATATGAGAACTTGAATAGGTCAAACTAGTATATATACCTGTTATACTTTTACTATTATTCACAGATGCAAACAGCCAAACACAAGTAGTGAATGAAGAGAAGCAGCACAACAATCACTAGCTTATTACCTGCTTTCTATTTGATGAAAGAACAGGCTCAAGATCTTCAATTTCCTTTTGAAGCCACTTATCTCTGGCAGCTTTGTTTGCAAATTGGGTAGCCCTCCCACGCTTTTGATACAATATACTAAGCCGCTTCTCACGCTCCATTATGCTGGACCCATGAAATCAAAGTGAGAGGAAAATTCATAAATCATACCAAAAGATACATAATATCTAAAATCATATTTTACCTCTTTGATATTTCCTCCTCTTCCTTTAATTTTAACTGATGTGCCTTACTAATGTCAGCCAAATCAGACTTTGACTTTTCACAATCTCTCCTCACAATTTGTAACTCCCTCGCTGCATCCTCCTAAGAACAGATTATTTTAAGTGTGCCAGTAAAACAAAGCAAATAAAAACATACATGGAAGAGCTCAAACATTGCATACCTTTGCTCGTTTCTCACTTGCGATCCTGTCTCTTATATCTTTCAAATCAAGTTCGATCTGAGCAACTACCTTGAGCGCTTCAGTACGCCTCTTCTCAACGCCTTCCTTCTGTGCCTTGGTTTCATTTATCCCTTTGGTAGAAACTTTTATTTCTTTGTCAAAGCCTTTGATCCTCTCACGTACATCTACCACTTCATTGTCCGCATTGGACATCCTTTCAGAAATTTTTCTTCTGTTATCATCCATCTAATAACAGGAAATAAAATGAGACCAGTAGAGTAAGCATTATAGAAAACACCAGGACTATGACATCAGAGGGTTCGAGAAATAGTCTTTCCAATGGCAGCAGAAAAACCGTGGAGTTATTGTGCAAGGCGATATGGTAACAGATACAGGACTAACATAATCACATAAACAATGGCCCAACAAGAGATTGCTCACAAGTAAACTAAAAGCTGCGCGCAGACAATAGCACATGGTAAGCACATCATAATGATGAATATATGGAAATCACTCATCACAGTCCTGAAAGAAACAGTACGACCCAGACCCACCTAACCAAACAAATGAAAAGGCAATCTTTTGGACTCTAACTGTAACATAGCAATACTATTTAATTGCAAATCATAGTAGGCAACAAAATAGGAAAGCCAACTCACAACCAGAATGATATCAAACATATGCGTGAAATAATAAATTGTAGGTTCCTTCTGATTACATCGGCAGTCAACAAAAGAAGCATTTGTTAGAAAGATTAAGAAATAACTTATCAAAGTTTATTTTCGCCAACCCAATAGTGAAAACTTTAAAGTAGTATGCTCCACATTCTCCCGAAAAAAATGTAATCTTCCATCAGGGTGGAAGATAGCCTTAGAGATAGTTCATTATCCTCATTAGTGAATGAAATTCAACCAATCACCCGGACTAGTACGTGCCAATGGTTTGTTTGTCAAATGTAACCACAAGGTTAAACCTTCATTTTTTTTTCTTTAGACAGGCTGTTAAGCTTGACAAAATAAAATTATGATATCCAAAATGTAAATGTAATTAAAAAAACTCAGTATAATCATACCGAAGCTAACGCATTTCTTGCATCATTTAGCTCATGGTCCAATATAGTATACTCGAGAGATCTTCTTTGTTTGTCCAGCTGCTGGTACTGCTTCAGTTCTTCTTTCTCTTCATCAAGTTCTCTTAGTCTTTCCTCCAAGTAGCGGACAACTTGATCAATCTGCTTCCTTTTGTTGGCTGTTAATAAAGTAAGAAACAACTCAACAGGTTACCTAGAAAGAGTACATGAATTTCGTAGTGATTCAAACTCACCAGTTTCTTGCATTATTTTTAAGCTTTCACGCCGCCTATCCTCATAAACACGTGTACCACCAATCTCTTTGAGAAGATCCAGTCGTTCGGAATCTTTCATTAGTGTAAGTTGTGAAATCTACAGGTGAAAACTTTGTCAGTATAAGATCTGAAGGAAAGAACGCCCAAGTGGGAGTGTGTTACCTTTCCTTGCTGAACAACATAGTATGGATTAGACCGAGAGAAACCAGCACTCTCCAGAAGATTCATAACCTCAGTTTTACTGATTAGAACCAACAAAAAAAGGATCTGAGCTAGCAATAACATGCAACGCTCCAGAAACTAGTTAGGGCATAAGAGAACATGCCTGACATGCTTGCTATCCAAATAGTATTCATCCTTTTTTGAAGCGACCGTCCTGCGCAAGCGTACCTCTTCCTTATCAACCTGCAAGAAAGTAGTATTTTTCATTTACAATTAGGAGTGCAAGGAACATGCTGCACATTGGTGCCAATGCCAAAGGCAATCATCATACAGCTGTCGCTAAGGTATGTTAATAACTAACTAGTGTGATGGTATAAACCAGAAATGTATGAAAATCCCATAACTAAATGTGTCTCCCACTCTCCCTACAAGGGATCTAGTTAGGTGTTGACATTTGTCACTGAAATATGCATCTAGAGACTCAGTCCACCAGATACCTTAGAAAAAATGATCTAATTTGAATAAATCAGAGGACTTACCGGGATACGATTGTCGGAATTATCAAACACTATCTCAACAAACGCAGATACAACTGAGTGTCCAGCACCTTCCTGGCAATGGTTATTAGAATCAAACAACTGTCACCGGATACAACTATCTAGATTGCTCAAATAAAGGGAGGCATACATGGAGAAGGGCACCCCTATCTTCACTTCGGAGGTTTTGAAACATGTCACTAAGGACAAATCGTATAGCTGGAGAATATACCAGGCCACATAAGAAGTCATATATGAGCATCATTATGAGGTATAGCAAAACAAATATAATTACTGGCGCTGTATGATTAAAATTACCGTGAAAGAAGTTTGACTTGCCAGATCCATTAGCACCGACTGTGACAAACAAATCAATGTCAGATCAGAAGAAATCTATAAGCTCTAATTGCACCCTTTTAATGAATCCAATAAATTCAATATTCATCCAATATGTAGCCAGTCAAGATTGCAATAGCACTACTGTGTGATACCATCATTTTAAGTGAGTATGGATTTATCTAGTGCAGAGCCATTGTACATGGCACATTCTGTGTGAATGACTCATGAAAGAGTAGCAAGTCGGTCGGGCATCGGTTAACAGGCATGGTGAAAAACGAATCGGACATATAAGTTTTAGCAATATTTATGGAGGCTTACCAACTACGTTGACTTTGGGACTGAAGGGCTCAGTTGAGATCTCCTCCCTGTAGCTCTTAAACCCTTCGATTACGACCTGCAGAGACAGAATGAGATCAACTTAACAGCGAACGGGATTCGACAGAATTCAAAAATGCCACTTTGGATCCATGCCATGCGGCAAGTGTTACATATGCCGTGGGTGGATTTTGTTGCTATGATGCTCATTAATGCCCACCACCCCAACCCACCGGTTCCCCACGTAGAACCGGAGCCGCAGAATTTTGTTCCCATTAAATTGTGCCCAAGATTGCGGAACGTACCTTCTTTATATACATCGTCGAGGCTGGAACCGATTACGCCACCATAAAAGCAACCATAAAACCCTGCGATAGAACGCAGCTTATTACACATGCTAAATTAAAACCAGGGGCTGTTCTATTATATAAATAAGGCTTAACAAACTTAAAACTACAGGCAGATTTAAGGTTCGCCCAGGATCCAGCCGAGCCCTAAATGTGTTTTTGTATAAATGAACTGCACCAACACCTTGGACACTGGTCTCGTGCGCTGAAGAGGCAAAACCTAACCCATTTCTACGGATAGCTGGACGGACTAGACAGATGAGCAGGGTGCTGTACCACGCAGCAACCGAACACTCCACCACCCCAGCGAATTTCCACTTCAGTGCGGCCAAATCTGACGCCTACGAGCGGAGGACGAACCCTAGCGAGCACCGCGAATCTCTACTACAGCGCTGTCAAACCAGCCGCTCCGCTCACAAGGCAACGCTCGGAAACCCTAGCACCCCCGCCCCCGCGAGACCCCAAATCCCAGAAGGAATCCCACCGGAGGGGAGGAGTTACCTTGGAAGACGAAGATCCCGCGGAATGGAAGGGACCCGCGCCTGCGCGGGAACACGAGGGCGAGGAGCGCGCGCGCAAGTAGCAAGTTCACCAGCACTTGCGCTGCGAGCGAGCGAGCGAGGAAAACGCGAAGGGGAATTCGGGGAAAAGGAGGTCAAAGCCGAGTCTCGCCGATGGCGTCGGGGCGCAGGTGGATTCCGCCGGACGCGAGGGGCGCGTCCGTGAAGAGGCCCACACGGCACTGAAGAGGCCCGCGGGCCTCGTCCAGATGTCGTGGCCGTTTCGGTGGGTGAATGCGAGGCCGCTGCAGCCCAGTTTCCATTTTATTTTTCGTATTTTCAATAGGACCGTTTACTCCTTCCCTCAAAAAAAATTAAAAAGAAGTATTTTGTATTCCCCATTTTCATAATAATTTTACCATATATCACATCAAATCATAAGATCATGCCTATTTTGGAGAATTTTGCATTGTCTGCTTACAATCCACAACACGACAATGATTCAGCTTACAAGAAACATCGGTACTAGAACGAGGCTACAATTTGAACTTATAAGAGCGGGGAGACAGATATGTTATTTATACCAAAAAAATGTCATTTTTTAGAGCTTTTAATTTTTTGAGATTTGGGGGGAGAGGAGGGGGCCAATGCACGTGTATACCGCAAGGTAAGGTGTACATTGTTTTCCCTCGAAAAAAAAATGTTAACCTGACTAGATCCTTTGTTAGCATTACTGCAAGGTTTTGTTTGTCATATTGGCTCTATTTAGACCTAGCTCCTAAACTTTTAGCTAGTTAGTTTTAGTCAGTTTGGATCCAAACATAATACACTACAATTTGTATTTCAATTTATGTAGATTCCATATGTCTGAATTCCATGTTGGGTAGTCAAGGAAGAGGATATACACTACAATCTTAACCATACAAGATGGATAAATTATGTTGGTTAGTATAGTGGAGTGAAAAGGGAAAGAACTAGACATTTTAGCCGCCGGGCTCAATATTTTTGCATAGACGGAGATTTTTATGTTGTCGTTCTTTAGGTTCAATGTCTTCCTCTCAAGTATAGTGGGATCGTAATCTCAAAGTGGATTTTCTTTAGACTATCTAGGTTATACATCTGTGAAAGAGGTCTTGGTCTAGTGGTTAAGACATCCGAGTAGCACCTTTGAGGTCCTGGGTTCGACTCTCGGTGGGAGCGAATTTTCTAGGATTTAACGGCTTTGTGCTTTCAGCGGTAGGCGACGCAGCCGTCGACAGTGAGGCGCCAGTGGTGACTTCGTCAATCTCGAGGATTTGCCGGCTCAATCTTCGAAGATGCTCATAGGGGTAGGGTTTGCGTATGTGCGTGCGTGTTATGAGTGTCTGAGTTGTACTGTATAATCGCAAAAAAAAGGTTATACATCTGCAAAATCAACGGACTCGATCTGTTGCTGTATTTGAACTACCTTAAATGCATCAATCTAAGCCGTTCATTTTGCATTGCACAGAAAAATGTTTCCAGTTCAAACATGGCATCTTCTGCAGTACACTAGTAGACATAGGTGCGGTAATCCATTCTGATGCAGTACACTAGTTGCCACAACGTAACGGTAGTGCTATCCAGTTTGCGAAAGAAGATTCTTGTTCCCACCGAGTTCGGAGAATAGGCTTCTGCACGAACACGTTCTTGCGAAAAAATGGATCCCTACTCGTACTCCAACACTGTTCACCACCCCTCGATTTGGGCCCCAAAACGCCACGACAGGTGGTGCTTCAGCATCTTCCCCCTGCTGATGAAAAGTGAAAAACTCTCAAAAAAACATTCTCACGCTGTTAACACCCAGCCTTTCTGCATAAACTCACCTGCATGCGCGGCTTTACAGCCATGTAGTGCCTGCAGAAGCGCAGAACCCAGGCTCATCCTCACTTTAATTACCCTTCACCCCAGAGGGCATCTCTTGAGTCTTGACTCGATCTCTGACTAACCGTCCGAATCACAGTGACCTCACCTCAGACAGTCCCTCCTGCCCCAGGTAATTTCTTTCTCTTCTCGCCATGACACCACCGCTCACCACTGGAACTTTCAGAAGAACGGAATGGAATATCATCACTGAACGAACGAAGGAACAAAGTACCCTGTAATTGCACTGGACGGGTAAAGGTGGCAACTTTTTTTGTTGTGGGGGTCTCTGCAACTTTTTCAACACGAGTCCCCTTTTCCGATCGAGACTTTGCCGTCGCCTTTGCCAATGCCAATTGCCAGCCACCGCCCCCAAGTCAAAAGAGTGAGCGATGCAAGCGTCGCATGGTGATTGATTCTGATCGGATATTTGCTGTTCAGAGACGACCAAGAGTCTATAAAGAGGTGGTCATCTTCTTAACAACCATCTATTGTGTCTGCGACTCTGTCGTTTGTGGTCCTTGAGCCCATGGGAACACACCAAACGGTTTGGGGGAAAAAGCTGCACAAATTGCGCTGGATTCTCGTGTTTTTTCGATTGAATTTGGCGATGCGCTGTTGGATTGGACCCGGATGGGGTTTATTTTCGCGATTTTCGCCTTCGGTTCGGTGAGCGTAGGCCCGGTAAAACCGTGTGGAAAATGAATGATTTTACAGCGTCAATAATTTGATTAGTTGTTCTGCTTGTGGTGCTATGGCGAGTAGGAGTGACATTGTTCTTGCTTGCCTTTCTCGTGGCAACCTTTTGTAGCCTTTGTGTGTAGGCGGCGGCTTCATCGTCAAACTAATACACGCTGTGTTCCTCAAGCTTCTTTTTTCTTTGGAAATGCGTACCTCAAATCTTCTATTTTCTTGGAAATGCGTCCCATAGAACTAGACAACTAGTGGAAGCTGAGATCCATGATATTAAGCTATGCAAAGTTCAAACCTACAAGAATTTGAGTCAACAGCGGGACAGGAGGTGGGAGTACTACTACGAGTTTAGTTTAGGCATTGGACTCTTCTTCCCAAGAAGAACACACAGCCCTAAGAATAGATCTATTCCATCCATGAGGAAAGATGAGGCGATGCCATCATCAATGCCAATGGCATGAGACCATGAGGATGATGGCATGGTGCTGAAGCCTGAAGCTTCTCAGGGAATGGAGCACAAAGAAAAAGAGACACCGAAGTGGCAAAGCTAACCACAGCTCATAAGAGAGATTATACTTGTACTGTAGGCTGTAGCATGCATCACAACACCTG
The DNA here is from genome assembly GCA_000970635.1 of Eragrostis tef. NCBI lineage: Eukaryota > Viridiplantae > Streptophyta > Magnoliopsida > Poales > Poaceae > Eragrostis > Eragrostis tef. The sequence continues at coordinate 84,416 of LAPY01000517.1, read as the reverse complement.
GGGTGAAGCACATGGGGACCATGCCATCATATTAATGAATCATACTCCCCAGCATACAGCAGACTAAAGTTGAATGCGAGCTGGGGGAGGAAAAGAAAGGCAACAATGATGCTGCATTATGATACTGACAATTTAGCATTCAGAAAGCTAATATCATTGGTTTTAGCATGCAAAAGGAAAAGGGGGGAAATTAGTGCACAACAAAAAAACAATTGGAGCCATGATATTCATAGAAGTTTTGGCTTACATCAAACTTCTACAGAATACAACCACCATCTCATACTAAATAAGAGAGATGTGAAGGAAAGGGTACACAACCTGACCCATCAGGACCACCCACAGCTTACAATATTTTTTACTCTAAAAGTTAGTTTGACCAGAGACTATCACCAACCAAAGCATACTTGGACTGCTAATCAGACTCGACGACGATGAAATCACTCTTGACGCCGACGAAGAAATCCTTCTTCCTCGCTGGCCTCTGATAATTAGTGTTTGCTATGACAGAAAGAACCACCACCACAACCATGATCCTGATCATGTGATTGGATGGAGAAGAACACCCCTGGTTCTCCTTCCATGAGGTACCGACAAAAGAAAGCCAGAAGCTACAAACAAGACTACCTACTACCATATCTCAGAGTGAGATCGGACAGGATTCTTCACAAGGCCTCCTCTGGGATATGGAAGACCATGTGAGCGCCTTAAGCTTTCCTATTTACAGAGGACATTTGGAATGGTAAATCTCCAAATCCTCCTTGGCTCTTTGATTCTACCCTACACCCATCAAAATCAGTCAGCTGCAATGCAAGAAGCATGTATGGACTGGCTACCGATCACTTGCAACCTAGCTGTAGGGCTCCACTCCAAGCAACGTTATCATCTGCCTTCTCTAGAGCCGCAACCTTAGCACGATGGCATGGGAGAAGACCGGACTTGCTCTTCTCACCATGCGGAAGCTCAACAGTCTCACTGACAGATCCAGACTTGATATCAGTCGGTGGGATGAAACAATCCATGGAGAGGCCAGGGACATTGAACGCAACCTCCTCGATGCTCCATGCCTCCTCCATGCGAGTTTTGGTGTGGCTCATAGCCGTCTCCCCGAAACGGAATAGGGTCACAGCCGACCGCCCAGAATGTGCAATCATTATACCCTCTACTGGACGGTAATCCTCGATGAATGAGTTGATGGTAGTCTCCCAGTAAACTGCATCACCCCCGGTTGTTGACTGGATTCGGGTGAGGTGTGAATCTTCAATATGGACAAGAAGCCCAGTCTTCTGGCTGAAGTACCCAAAGAGAACATGACGGATGATCTCTGCAAGCCCCTCGCTGCGTGCTCTTAGCGTCTCAGGATCTGCGCACAGCTTCAGTATGAAGCAGTCCTCCCCGTTCACCTTCCTCTCGCCAATGCACCGTGCACCAGCAAACATGCTTGCTGCGGTCAGTGGATCCAGACCCTGGAGAAACAAGGACCAAAGATTTCAGTCAAATTTAGGTTCTTCCACTCTGGTAGGGGCACTAAGAAAACATACATGGTAGTGAAAGTGGCATAGGCCTCCGTTGTTACCTGAAGCGCGCGGCGGAGAGGGCGGACAGGGCCCTTGGCAGCATGCGCGCCGAGCCACGGGGTGTGGCGCCACACAAGCTTGCCGTTGCATCCGGCATGCACCTTGCTCCCACCGACGGCCAGCTCAATGTACCACATCTCGGGGGCCATCTGCCACAGCACGAACCGGCCAGGCTCCGCCCGCTGCGCCGCCATGCGGTTCCTCACGACACGGCCACCAGTCTCAAACTCGGTAGCCACCATCCGCACCTTGCCCATGGCGTAGGCGTTCCGGACAGAGGAGAGCAGCTTCTGCCCGCCGGAGGCAGCCAGGTACTGCTGCAGGATGTACTGCGCCGACGAGGTCTCCTGCAAAGCACAAACCAAGGCCTCGCTGTTATTACACAGTTGCATACTGCTATACTGAAGAACCAAAATTTACAGCAAATAACTCAGTTAATCTTTCTTTACAGCAGATAATTCACCCACTAGTAATTACTCTAAATGGCCTTGTCTGCCAGCCACACAGAGTACAACAGGTAAGCACATCCAACTTTACAGCGGTAATGTGCTCAGATGCCAATATTTTAGGAAATGCAAGAACTCCCCCCAAACACATCACATCAAGAACCTATTTTTACATTGCTTTTCCGTTAGAGAACCAGCAAGATTTCTAGAATAAATGTCAGAGGAAACAACAGACAAAAGTTTCCCCATCAGACATTCAGACCGGAGCAGGACAGGGTCAAGAACAAAGCACAGAGAAGACACCGATTCAACCAAAAAAAAAAGGAAGCACATTTCGCAATTAAGAACTCAAATCCAGACTCCTTGACAACGAACCGCACAAATTTCTTCCATTTCCGGAATTTGACCGAGCATGCAGAGTTCAATCTAGAGCAGGAAGCCAAGAACTGGTAACGGGAAGAAGAGAGACGAGTGGTGGGCTCTTACAATGGGGGTGTCCTTGATGCTGAGGTGCGGCAGCGGCTCGGCGGCGCAGACGTGGACCGGAGCCAGCGGCGCGCCCATGACGCCGAGCAGCAGCCTGAGGTCGTTCCGCCTCGCCGCGCCGGCGGCGGACGCTGCCGCCC
>LAPY01000517.1:26790-37823 GCA_000970635.1 Eragrostis tef | reverse complement strand
CTCACGGGGGGGGGGGTGATGAAAGCGATTTGTCATTCACAAAAGTCATGAATCTTGTTGAGATTTCGGCTTTATCTAGACTATCAAGAAAGTACTCATTTTTCAGACTCTGGGATGACTATTAGGTTAGGCCATAACAGGCAATCCCGCAACTGCAACCTTGTCTCATGCGTGGCTGCTGAACATTTTGTGTGTGATGCACACTGTTTGAAACAGTCGCGAGTAGACAGTCTGTTTCCTGCCTTTTGAATTTCGATGACACTGCTAACCTTTTTCTGGAAACCAATTGCTTGCGCTGAAAGCATGGGTGATGCATGATGGTTAGGTCTGGACTCACAATAGGCCATATCGACAGGCGACAAACAGCAATCCTACTGATCAGATCATCATTCCTGACCATTATTCAAATATTGCGCTCTAAAAACGTACGTGCTTTACAGATTTCTCTTTATCGGTTTTAAAACTATCTGATCTGAAAAAAAGAGCGAAAGAACTAACTACTAAAGTTGGAACAGCGAGGCCAATAGTATTGTTTTATGCCTAGTGTTATCCCTTTTGAGACTCAATAATTGAGTTGTATACTGCAGAAGCATCGTGGCCATATGCTGTTCTCCTAACTCCATTTCTCCTTTTCCTCTTAGTGGGAGACTGTTGCTGTCGCAAGTGCATTCGAAGCTGACCACCTGTACTTTTTAGGTCGTCTTTCCCGGGGAGAAGAGATGGAAGCTGAGTTCTTGCCATCTTGCACTCTTCGTTCATCTCCTTAGCCGGCGACGATGATGTCAGCGGCATTGCATTGGGATGCTTTACAGGGACGGATTCTGAGCTTACGCTTGATACCGGGTCAACTTGCTCAACAAGATAGAAAAGGAGAGGCACCTAGGGTTCCTTGCTGAGCTCCCACATTGTTAACCATATCTGCAGGGGGCAGTACCAACAGGCGTCGCTGTCGGTAAGATCATGCAGATCTACGTGCACAATTTCTCAGGGACCCGGAGGTATCCAGTTCTTTTCCGTTTGTCCACTCCCGTTTGCTTCTTTATTTGATTATTATACCAGGGGTGAGGTCAGGTCCCTGTCTCTGTTCCTGAACACTGATTTTTTCTCTGGCCTAAAACAGGAACACATCGTTTGTTTACACTGTTGCAAGTGCGTCGCTGATGTCAGTTCAGGTACCAAATTGCCATCAGTCTTGTAACTTGCAGCATGATCCTAACTTCAGTTGTTGTTGTTGTTGTGTTTATTCGCCTATTTGCTGAACCTCTATATGTAACCTGAATGTGACAGTGTGTACTGGCCTACTGGGACAATCCTATTTGTCCTTGTATTCCTTTCTTCATAGAGAAGGTGATTGAGCAAAATTTCCTGAGCGATTTGACTTGGACGATGAAACTTGGAAGCTGGTCCATGTGGAAAATGAGCAAAGCTGTTCCTAATAGGGAGGAAACGAGGGGAATAAGTCAAATCTGCTGTTCCAAAAGGCAGATAGAATTTTTTTTTTCTCGCAGTTTCTTTTGACGGTTACTGTTGTCTGCCATTCCAGGTGCTTGATTGCTGACTCATCAGATATGCCACTGAAGATAGTAGATGCATGTGTGTATGTAGCTAGTCATATAACCTAATAAAAGTGTCACTTCATTTGATCATGTTTGGCCACAACAGCACCCCAAGCTAGGTTGGATCCTGAAGCATGTCTAGAAGAGGAAAAAGGAGGTCAGCGGGAGAGAGACGCATACTGGCTACGTGTTGCATGGCCAGTGCTGCCAAAGTGAAGAGAGTGGTTGACATGGGTTGCAAGCAAATCTGGGCTTGATCAGGCCTGCCTCCATGATCCTAACTCGATTTCGCGTCCATATTAGCCGCCTTTTTGGCACGACATTGACCTATCCCTAAAGACACGTGCATGTGGTGAGAAAATGAGATGAGAGATTGCAGGGGCGTCTCAAGACGTTGGGCAGTAATTTTCAGTGGTGGTTGCGCCTGTAAAAGGTAACTGAAACTGATGCTTGTGTATGACAAGTGTCACAGCATATTGTTAGTATATACTACTGTGTTTCATATGCGAACTAATCACTTGGCTCATCCGAAGTTCCGAACAAGGGAGAATACTTTTCACAAGCAGAATTGCAGATTGCGTGGCTGATCTGAACACCTAAGATACTCACTTTCAAGTGCATATAGTTGGTCTGTCTGTCCAATCGGAGCGATGTGTAATTGCACTTCAAATGTAAACAACCTGTTCAACTCACTGTGGATGACTCTAGTAACTTATTCCCCCTTGTAAATATGTTTTGTTTTTCCTTTTCCCAGGAGACTAGGGAGTACTAAAGTAATTTTCTTAACCTTCAATTTTCTCTGATTCGAAAACCTACTGAAAGTTTTCTAGTAGAATAAGTATGAAGGCCAAACTTCTGAAACCAACAAGGTGCAACGAAACATAGAACTACCTGCAAAATGCAAAATAAAGAACAGAGAGAGTTATGGGGCCACAGAATGAGCGAGCATCTTTGAACAAGAAAGAGAATTTTACGGCGTGCAGGCCCCGGCCTACTCTGATTTTCCTCCTCGGTCCACCTGGGCCGAAAAGAAGCGAAGACCCAGCTCAATTTTGACTTTTACGGGGCCCATCTTCTTTTCCAATTGTACACCCAGCCCAGCCCAGCCCAGTCCAGCCTCCTCTCACGCCACGTGCGGTTCTGGAGGGAGAAGAGAGGAGAGAGGGGCAAGGCTGCACGGTTGCTTGCGACCTCCCTCCTTCCCTACTCCGGACTTGGATCCCCCCTCTCCACCGCGGCGCCGTCCCGTCCCGTCTTCCAGCCGCCATGGCAGAGGCGCCGCCTCATGTGTCCTTGTCGCCGTCAGGAGAGATAGCCGGCGCATCAGCACCGCCCTCAAGGTCTGTCTGTGTAGCACTCCTTCCAAGTTCCGACCTCCATCTTGGTCTCCACTTTCGTTCAATAGGACGTGATTGGGGAAACAGAGAGAAGCGATAACAGAGAGGGAAGTTCCCCAAGTTAACCTAGGATGCGTTGTACCACGTTGACGGTAGATTCCTTCTTTCTATCAGGTTTAGCTACTTAGTTTGGTTCATGAACTATGGTTCCGATGGTTAGGAGCAGGCGTTCGGCTGAATTACCTGCCGAAAAGAAGCAGGCTTTATTTAGCAATTAATACTCCACTTGTTGCTAGTTGGCTGCAGTGGCTGTTCTGCTGTAGTTAATACTCTGCCTTGTCCTCCTCCTCAGTTCTTCAAATGCACATCCATACCTTACGCCTAATTCTGGTCTCAATGACCTCGATGGTTAATCTGCACAAACCTTTACACTTGTGCTTTCGATAAGAAATATAATTTTCTATTTTCCCGTGATACTATAACTTATGTTGCTTTAGCCAACATTGAGAAGATGCTTGGGTGTAAGCTTACTAAGCTTAGTTCTTAATACAGTGATTTTCCTTCTAGTAAAAAAAAACTCATTAATAGGCTTTGTATGAGACCCCTCTTCTGAGCTTTACACGTTGTTCAAGCTTCTCACTTGTGCATACTCGTTTCAGGAAAGAGTTGCTGAGTATGGTGAAGAAACACTCGCATTTGATCGGGTGGACGATTGTTGATGCCGAAGATGACGCTTCCGATGCGGGAATGGACGACAAGTTCTGGCGTGAAATGCTTGATCTTTTCTTTGTGCGTGGCGCGACATCGAATAGAAGGGAAGAGGACGACCTTGTCTTCTTTGTTAACAATATGGTACTCATTGTTCCTGTGAACTTTAGTCCTTATTTTCATTGGTATTCGTTACATCCACCACTCTTACCTGATGTTACTTTGTGTTGGTGCAGAAATTGCATGGTTATGGCTTCAATGATAACATGGACACACCCGGCCCACCCCACCCCAGTCCAGCCTCCTCTCACGCCACGTGCGGTTCTGGAGGGAGAAGAGAGGAGAGAGGGGCAAGGCTGCACGGTTGCTTGCGACCTCCCTCCTTCCCTACTCCGGACTTGGATCCCCCCTCTCCACCGCGGCGCCGTCCCGTCCCGTCTTCCAGCCGCCATGGCAGAGGCGCCGCCTCATGTGTCCTTGTCGCCGTCAGGAGAGATAGCCGGCGCATCAGCACCGCCCTCAAGGTCTGTCTGTGTAGCACTCCTTCCAAGTTCCGACCTCCATCTTGGTCTCCACTTTCGTTCAATAGGACGTGATTGGGGAAACAGAGAGAAGCGATAACAGAGAGGGAAGTTCCCCAAGTTAACCTAGGATGCGTTGTACCACGTTGACGGTAGATTCCTTCTTTCTATCAGGTTTAGCTACTTAGTTTGGTTCATGAACTATGGTTCCGATGGTTAGGAGCAGGCGTTCGGCTGAATTACCTGCCGAAAAGAAGCAGGCTTTATTTAGCAATTAATACTCCACTTGTTGCTAGTTGGCTGCAGTGGCTGTTCTGCTGTAGTTAATACTCTGCCTTGTCCTCCTCCTCAGTTCTTCAAATGCACATCCATACCTTACGCCTAATTCTGGTCTCAATGACCTCGATGGTTAATCTGCACAAACCTTTACACTTGTGCTTTCGATAAGAAATATAATTTTCTATTTTCCCGTGATACTATAACTTATGTTGCTTTAGCCAACATTGAGAAGATGCTTGGGTGTAAGCTTACTAAGCTTAGTTCTTAATACAGTGATTTTCCTTCTAGTAAAAAAAAACTCATTAATAGGCTTTGTATGAGACCCCTCTTCTGAGCTTTACACGTTGTTCAAGCTTCTCACTTGTGCATACTCGTTTCAGGAAAGAGTTGCTGAGTATGGTGAAGAAACACTCGCATTTGATCGGGTGGACGATTGTTGATGCCGAAGATGACGCTTCCGATGCGGGAATGGACGACAAGTTCTGGCGTGAAATGCTTGATCTTTTCTTTGTGCGTGGCGCGACATCGAATAGAAGGGAAGAGGACGACCTTGTCTTCTTTGTTAACAATATGGTACTCATTGTTCCTGTGAACTTTAGTCCTTATTTTCATTGGTATTCGTTACATCCACCACTCTTACCTGATGTTACTTTGTGTTGGTGCAGAAATTGCATGGTTATGGCTTCAATGATAACATGGAAGATCCACCTCCCTTTTTTGTGCGGAGATGGGCCCCCTTGGTAATTCAAAGCAATACTCATTCTACTTTACTTCAGATCACCGAATGCATGATGCATTTTGCTTCTGTTGTACTTTCAAGAAATCATGCTTCTCCATTCCCCTCCTTTTTTTTTTTCCCTTTTTCATTTCATTCTGCAACAAGATGTACTAATGCTTTGCACCAAGATACATTATCTGTTGTGGGAGACATTGTTTTCTCAATCGTTGGTGTTTATCCCTTCTTTACAGCAAGACTGATGAAAGTTTCTTGTCTGACAATTTCATTGCACACTTTCATCTTCACTGTTTTTTTTTTGTTACTTAGTGGATTGTTTTTAAGTTCATTGCTTTAGTAGCGCAATAACTTGTGTAATAACTAAACATGTACTAGTGTTGAAGTAAACTTATGATTTGACTTTAGTTTCCTATATGGGAGGGATCCTTATTTTTTTTTGTTCTAAACTTATCAAGGAATCATACCCGTCACTGAGCACATGCGGTTCAATTACATGCACATGCGTGAGCACAAAGAGACACACCGCTGTAATTTTCTTGCATGAGTTATGCAAACAAATGAAAATGTTAGAACCTCAATTATTGTACTTTTGTGTTATTTGTTTTAGTATATTTTCAGACAGAAGAGATAATAACTTCCATTTGTATTTTTCTGCTAATTGACCTTGTATGTTTCATGACAAGCAGCTTGACAAGGTGACCAGTTCTAATACAGCGGACGTTGATTGGGAACGATCCTTCTACTTGAATTTAATTGCTCACACGTCATACACTGTAACTGTTGCAATATGTGGGTATGTTTTTGTAACATTTCTGCTTCAAACTGTATATGCTTGTCAGTTACCCTGAACAACAACAAAGCCTTATAGTTCCAAGCAAGTTGGGGTTGGAATAGGATAGAGATGAAACCCCAAAAATTATCACTAAAAGTTGAAAGAAAGGAAGGGAGTGCATAAGCAAAAGAAACAGATGATATCATTGACTGTAGAAGGTCAGCAGAAGCCGATATATTAAGCCATTGTTCTATCGCATATGGATTGCTAATTTCACAAGCTCCTTTCCATGGATAGTTCTTGTGGTTCTGAACAATAGTGTCTAAATGTTTGAATTGAATAAATTTTCTATTAGTTACACACAGCTATTTTGATCTTGAGCTATCAATCAATAAAACAACTGGATAGCTATTTGTCTCTTGATTTTCCATTCATTTTGAAATGTTTCACAGTCACACATTGATTCTGTGTCATGTAAGTTGATACTGTCCTCTATTCCAGCTGAGGAGTTGAGGATTTGGCCTCATATGGTACATTAGCTGCCTGAACAACATAGGATAGGACTACATAAATTGTTTTGACATGAGTTTTTTCTGGCATTTTAAGGACACACAAATCCTTGATTTGCCAATAGCGTGTTAGTATCCGTTGTGATATATTTACCATCAGCGAATGTTTATGGATTATTTTTGCATGAGTTTTTTCTGGCATTTTAAGGACACACAAATCCTAGATTGCCAATAGTGTATTAGTATCCATTGCGATATATTTAGCACCAGTGAATGTTTATGGATGACAACTATTTAGTATGTTGGTACTTATGAGCTTCTTCGACAGCATTGACGAACTTCGCAATCGTGCAGAGAAAAGCAAGCGGGTTTCTCCTATCTATAAGGTCAGTACAAGCAAGTCTTTTCTAAAGGTGTATGTATATTCTTGTGTTGCTCACTGCTTTTGCAGGTGCGCTTTATTTGTAAATCCTTATTTTTGGCAAATTCATTTGATACATATCTTCATTTCACTTTGAACATGTATCTTGATCCCCCAGTAGTACAGGGGAATTAATCATGTAAGTAAATTGATGTATATTTTGAAGCCTATCTTCATGCAAATAAATGCCTTAAGTGTTGTCCATGAAACATGGTAATGATATGCTAGGAAGTTTGCTAATAGCTATCAGTTGTAGATTGCTCTCCTCCTATCATATTTCCCCTTTCTTTATCGCTACTGTCCAGCCTATTTGATTGAATCTTAGCTGTACTTTGTTGGAGGCAGTAACCCAATTTATACCGTGGCATTATTTATTGTAAGGAGCTGCATCGGAGATGCTGAGAGCCATTTTTGTTTGTATTAGCTAACATTATCTCATTCTCATTTTCTCTATCATAACAGGTTGCAAAAACTGTATATGCATCCCCTAGCCGTGTAAATTTTCATCTTGACCGAAGAAAGGTTCAGTTCTTTCTTTCTTTCTTTCTCTCCCTTTTTTGTTTTTTTGGGTCTCTGATCTTTTTTTTATGACGTTCAGACAAGAATGCTTTGTCTGAACGTCAACAAAAAAGATCGGAGGGAGTATCATCGCTTGAAACAGATATTTTCTCGTAATAGATGCTCATTGAATCTCTTGGCAGGCTGTAGAAACGGTACCTGCATATCCCAACATTTGTTTTTCAGTGGATGATTTTGATGATACTTTTGATGCTGTGGTAAGTCTACCAACTTTACCAACAATATATCCTGGCAGTGTCCTCAAAATTATAGATACTTATGCTCTGATGTTGCATGATTTTTGTTGACACTTTTCTCCATGTAAATTAAAATTCCCGTGTTGACCCTATAGAGTACAATCTTCTAATTGGGCAGGTTTTGTCAGATCCTGAACACTGCTATTGTGTGATTCTCAACGCACATGATGGAGCAGCATTTCCTGATGAAACTGAGTCCAATAATACTGTTTCAAATATACAGTCTGGAGTCAACTCTTTCAGTAGCCAACAAAGACCGCCTAAGGTTCTCTCTCTCTGCTGTTTATTTTCTGTTTGTACGTAGAAGATGAATAGAAAGTCATTTTTGATCTGCACCTCTCTCTCTCTCTCTGTGCTATTTATTTTTTAATTCTATGTTGATTAGGAAGCCATACCGACAAAGACAGCATCAGGGCGCTCATGGAAATTATGATTAGTTTCTCATCGAAAGGATTGGGTTCAATGCTAGATTTATGTTACATATTATTGTTGCTACTCGCCCTTGTTATAGGCTAGTACCTTTCTATTCAGCTGGCTCCCTCTACTCCAAGTGTCATTCATCCACTTATCGCCCTTGTTCTTGTTCTCTGATAGTGCTTTGCCCCTGAGGTAGCATTAATGATGAAAGGTCATGAAGACAAATTTACTATGTATCTATATATCTATGTAAGTTCGATCATAGCACTGGGGGAAGCCTAGTTTAAAAAAAAAATATCATTATTGCCTAACCAACTTAAAGCCAATGTTGTATTTGGATATCTTTTCCAGTGCTCTGAATGAAAAACTTTATGATCCTATGGAAGAAAATAATGAGATATGTTGGTTGTATTTTTGTATGTCCCATTGGCACTGTAAATAGACCATTTGCATGTATTTTATCCATGTACTTTCCTTTCCTTAGTATAGGCCATTTGCAGTCTTGAATTCAGAAAGCTTTGATTGCCATTGCAGAGGACACTCTTCTCAGGTTATGTCAGCTATCAAAATGTCCGTGAGGCTTATGATGGTGAGTGTTTTGTCTATCTAAGTTGTTTACAGGAAATTTTTGCTTTCCTTGAGCTTTTTACTATTTATTTTCACCTTAATGCTTGAGCACTGTCCATGTTCTATTTTACCAGATGAACATTTGTCTTGATTAATGTTGGTTGATATTTCAAAATTTAAGGGATACCTAATACTATTTTTTCCCCAGCTGCATTCACATATTTTTTATGTCTATATTTATCAATATTCTTATTTAATAGCTGGCAGATCAAAATTTGGGGGCCTCCTCTCACTTGGACATGATCACACTAAACCTGATAGACTTTACATGAGGGGCCCAGAAGGACGTGGAGAAGTGGAAGTAGCTGTTTCGGGCATTGCAGGTTAGTTATGTTTAGCATTGGAACTTTTTTTTTCTTTTCCTATCTGTGGATGGATTCAGTATCGACCTTTGATTGACCTGTTGTTGAACCCTTTCTTATAACAGAAAAAGTTCTGACAAATAATGGATGCCTCTAAGTGTGTACACTACTGATGCAGTTTGTTGAGCCTTGTGTTCGCAAATGTATCAGTCTGTTGTAGTACCACACAAAATTTTGATTTTAATTGTCTGACATGCAAAAGTTGTAGCAAAGATTGTTGATGACCAATTACAGTGTCTGATATTTTCTTCCCTTGCAACCTCAGCACTTTGCCAGCCCACATGAAAAACTTTTAGATTTGAACTGCTTGTCATGCATGCTGACAACCTACCGTACTTTCTCATCTGGAATTTCTTCCTTTTGTTATTAGATCAGAGCCATGAGAAATCGAAGAAAGATCCAGGAGATAGCTTTCGGGTCCTTGTTCACAGGGCAGCTTCTGCTGCATCAAAGCTAGCAAAGCATGCTTACGATTCGGCATCTGCTAACAAACGGACTGATGATGAGCTCGTGCCTTTGAAATGCTGTCTGATGTCCGTCTCTCTTCCTTGGGACTACATTGCCCATGACCTTTTGCACAAGGTGAGATATTTTACATCAGTCCTGAATAATCTCAAAGTTGTGTTTATGTTTCCTCTTCCTCCTAATTTGTCTTAGCTCATTTATGATTATATAAGCCATTATAAAGTCAAAGATTATTTATTTCTTGCCCAACAAAATGAAATTTCCCGTAGTTTTAAAGGTTTTATTATTCAACAAAGAAATGTGGACGTGTGCCTTGAAGTTGTGGGTGCCTTGGCTTGCTCGGTACAGCTTTTTATTTGGATGATTTACATCCTTCATATGCAGAACCATCAGCAAATCAGCTTCTTCTTATATTTGATTAATCAACCTGATGTTCTGTTTAAGTGAAACAAATTTGTTTATGATATAAATTCTGAGATTTTGCCCCATTGTACCAGGACACACCTCCACTGAACCTATGAGACTGCATACACAATTCACAGCTGGTCAAAGGAGGATATAATCTGGACATGATGATTTGTGAGGAAACAAATACCAAAAATGGAAGTGAAATGTACATTTGTACTCAAAGCTGTAGGTGCAGATTTTGCAATTCTCTTTGTGCACAGACAATCACAGAATGTAAATATCCAGTGTTAATTTGTTTTTTCGTCAAATTATGTGTGCAAAACTTTACGGTCCGCTGTGTTTCCTGGGACAGAAGGGTAAACGTTTATCCAGTGTAAGCACCTAACCGCCTGCCCCATAAAATAAACAGTACAGTTGCAGAGTCCGACAAAACGTTATGTTTGAGTGGTGCCCAAACATAGCAAATCATCAACCAGCCAAGAGGAAACATCCCAGCTCTTGAGATCTGAATTCTGGTTTATGTGATTTTCCTAGCAGCTGACAAGGTATGGTTTGCTCCGTTGTGTCCCAGTAACGCAAAACACCGGGGCTAAAAGCGTGAATTCTCTCTTCTATGCTTTGCTGTACCAGGTGATTTGGAGTTTTTGTACCGTCTGTATGGATGGAACAACCGGATAAACTGATGAAATATTCCCCGGAGCAGAACTCAAGAGGGTAATGTTGACCATTTAGGTTGTCTGTGAAAGGGAAAATATAGCACTGACTTAAGATAAATGTTTAAGCTAGAGAACTTGAGAAACATTCCTCCATAGTGGCTCAATCTCTAAAACATATATAGGGCTGTTGTAGGGAACTGAAGTCCTGAACGATCTCGGTGAGCATACAGTATTGTTTGGTACAGTATTATGGTTGCGGATTTTTGGGTTCTTGTAACTTGCTTGCAAAATCTCGTTGATAACTGCAACCGACGTTTTGAAGAACTTTGATTCCACATGATTGAACGGGATGTTTTTTCAATGCGGAGTAGAGGATGTTAGAATTATAACCGTGCACTGCACGACTTGTATGTATTCGTGCATCAGTTGGGGCCGCACGACTTG
>LAPY01000516.1:184114-195464 GCA_000970635.1 Eragrostis tef | reverse complement strand
GGAACGCGCCCGCAGCCGCGCCGCGCCCATGACCGAGCAAGATGCGTCCACGCCCTGGTCCGCGCCATGAGCCGCGCCTCCGCGCCGTCCCAGCGAATGGATCAAATCCGTCGCTAGATTAGCTGCAGCAGATTCATGGCGCTGCCATGATGCCCCCATAATCTGTTTTCATGACCTCCACCTTAATCTGAAGGACTCACATGAGCGTGCCATGATGCCCCCATGGCGATGCGCTAGATGGGGGATGCTGGGAACAAATAACACATTGCTAGACTCTGCGGAAGCTTTTACCAAAAATTGCAAAGTTTTAGAATTGGCTCAGTGTGATTTGAAGGGTGAAATAAAAGGCTTTTTTGTGTACAATTGTGCACTGCCTGAAACTTTCTTGTAGCTGAGGTGGCGTCCTGCAGTTAATATGTTGCTTTCGTACTTTTGCTCGTTAATAATAATTTGAGTCTCATCATGTTCTTCATGAGTCCCTCGCTCCGACTCGCCTAACGGCTAGCGGTCGATTCACAGCGTGCGATGGAGACAGTGGCGCGGGAGTTGGCGAAGATTACGGGGAGGGCTATAGGTGTGCGAATTTGCGATGAAGGTTGAATGCGGCGACAGTTTCAGTTGGCTAGGACTAGGAGACAAAAGGGTGACAATTGGGTCGAACATTCGGCGACGCAGGTATAGGGTGACGGGAAGAGAAAAGCGAAGAGAAATACTAGAACAAGACTAGGTGTGGAACCGGCATGGCATTGATGATGGCATGGTGATCTTTTTTGTAAAACGGCACCAGATTCAGAATGTTGCCTTCTTCATGTTGAAAATTTTGGGTTGTAGGGGCTCGCGGAGCACAAAAGAAATTTTTTTTTTCAAAATTTGACCGGGGCTTCGTTATTTTTTTAGAGGAAACTTTAGTCTTTGTGAAGCCCACGGCCTCATTATCAAAACAGTACCAAGTCATTTTCGCATAGAAAAAGGACGATTGGAAGATACTCAAACCGCGCGCTACGAACCGAAACAAGGCGAGCGCTGCCTTTTGGCGCGGGATTATACGAGTTTCGATTAGAAAGCTCTGTTCAGTGTTCATGTTAGGATACTTTGCGGGGCAACACACCGCGGCTGTGCGGTTCCATGGCGGCGAGAGCTGTGTGCCAGCCAACAAAGATGAGGAGGGCCTGTAAAGACGTGGTGCCTAGCTTGCTGTACACGATGGTGGCGCCCGGCGACACCAAGCACGTCGGCGGCAGCAGCGAGGAGCCAGGTCAGCCCAGGGAGTACGTTGGTTGCGACGAGGACTCTGTTCTGTTCCACGCCAAAGCCAGCTTCTGTGTTACTTCTCCCGTGCAAGGCCACACACAGCGGTCGGCTACGTGCTCGAGTAGCTAGGCCGCAGTCCGGAGTAGCCGCAGATATCAAGCACCGATCGCCGCTTGGGCCTGGGCGGCCCGCGGCCCGCTACTCTGTTTCCTCTGTTTCCTCTGTTTCGCGTGAAACCTTTAAAGCTGGCATCTCTGTTTCCCACGTACAAGTAGCGGATGGCGACGAGCCAAGGCGTTCAGGTGGCGACGGGCCGTGGCTGGCCTCCCAAGGCCAAGACGCACGACGCTCTCTCCCCACGGAAAATCAGCGCCCCGCGGAACGCCAGCTCGTGGAACACGTCCAGCGCCGATCGGCCGCCGGTAAAATCCCGCGGCGCAGTTGCGCTGGATGGAAGAGCTGCACCTCCACGCACGCCGCCAACGTCCTTGGAACATGCCCGGAAACCTAAAACTGCGGCAAACGTATCCTTTCAATCATCCCTCAGTTTTTGCTGCTTCAACAAAAGGCATTTGCAATGAGGATTGTCCCCTGGTTGATTAGTTCAAAGAAACGAAATGACCACTGTTACCTCCTCCATGTTAAAAGTTCAGCTGCCTGGTGCATACTCATTGTTTGGTAAAAGGGAAGGGGGGGGGGGGGCGGTTGACATCGGTCTCTTTTGGCTTGCATGAACCTCTACGACTCACCTGTGCATGCACCATACAAATGTTTCATTAGACATATTATATACTCATTAGACATGGGTATACTCTGACACTTGTTACATGGATGTCTCACGGACATGTGTAATCTTCACACACAGTTTGGTTTGTGACACGTAATAATCCTCACCGGGACAAATCTAGTTTTTTGGCATTAGCTAGTGGCTTCTGTTATGCATGTAGATTTATCGAATCATTAAGACATCTTTATGCAGGCCTTACATCAAAATGGGATCTTCTCAGTGAGATCCATGTATCGAGCCCTAATGCTAACACAGGCCTGCCCTTTACAATGGTTGTTTGGAAAATAAAAGTCCCACTTAAAATTAAAGTGTTTATATGGTACCTATATAAAGGTGTCACATTAACAAAGGATAATCTTACTAGGAGGGACTGGAATGAGAATTTAAAATATTGCTTCCGTAATTTAAGTGAGAGTAGTCAACATTTGTTCTTTGATTGTCCTCTAGCAAAATTCATATGACGCATTATTCATGTTTCTTTTAACATTTTTTCCTCCGTTAAACTTTTAGCATATGTTTACTGATTGGTTGGAGAAACTGAGGTCAAATTAAAGAAACTTATTTAGAGTGGTATATCTGCTCTTTGTTGGGCAATATGGTGTCTCGTAAGTCGTAATGATGTGGTCTTTGACAAAACAGCAATACCATCATATATGCATGTAACCTTGAGAAAGACATACTGGAGTCGCTTTTGGTCTCTCCTGCAGAAGGAGGAGCCTCGCCATGTGATGAAGACGGCATGCAACATGCTTGAGACTGCAGCCATGGAGATCTTCGCAAATAATATAATGGTTGGCGATTTACCAACAGGCTCACATTTTAGTTATATCTCTATGGGGTCTGGTCTTCTATGTGATTTTGTAATAATAGACAGCTACATGTATCAGTCGATACAGAGGTTGGAATATTGAGTAATATATTCCCTTTTCTAAAAAAAACTATGACACATGCAATGAATCTCGTAGCCATCATGAACACGATAGTCACCATCGTCATATTTTTCCTTTTTCTTGCGGAAACATTATATTTTTCCTTAATGCAATACTTTTTGTAAATCTTGCCGTGGAACAACTCAAATGGTTATCTGGAGGGATCCAACAAGGGGGTTCATTTGTGCCATTCCGAATAGTACCAGCCGCATTACCTAAGAATTATTTTGAGGGAAAATAAGATATGATTATCAATCGCTAGATAACAGAGGATAGTCATGCACGATCATGTGTGTGTGTGTGTGTGTGCCATGTGCATCTGTGTGAGTGGGTTAGAGAGCTAGCTAGGAAGAGTGCCTGATGAAAGGGCTAGGAATAGAAGAAACATTGCAGATGCCATCTAACTTGACCAACAAAGTTAGAGGTAGCCGCTAACAATGTGTTGTTTGTCGATACTAATGAAAAAAATGGCCGGCCCTTATAGTCGACACTAGTAAAAATATACGTGCGCCACACACGTGTTTAAAAAATGACATCACTTGACACGATCACAAGAATTATAAGCAACCTGACTTTATTTATTTTACAATTTTAATTTATTAATTTGGGAAGAATCACGAATAGCTAGCTTAAACTTTCAGTCAAATCAGGTACAACACACTCGTGCTATTGATCACCAGCCATATGGATATCATTTCACTTGTGTCATGGAGAGGAGATTACACAGGGACTTTGAATTGAAGAATGGAAAGCATGACCAGACTCCAGAGTTGCATGCAGATGCGGTGCAGATGAGGAAGGAAAAGAGAGAAAAAGATCATGAAACAGAAACTTGAGAGAATAACCTAAAGTTAAATTTTTGGCCTTAAATATATATATGGTTGTTAGTAGGTTATGAAAATTTAATAACCGAACAAAAATATTGTACTTGGACAGGCAAATATATACTAACTTTGGAATTAAACGAAACATAAATTTCTAGTAGAAAGGGCACTGCAAATAACATGGCAAGGCATCCCAAAACCAATATCACAATGGAATATATTAAGAAATAATATATGTTTACACATGTAGAGCAAACTGGCGAAATATATTTACACGTGTATAACACTGTAAGTCTCGTCTCAGGTGAGCAGCTTCAGGTGAAAAAGATTACAATGCAAGGTTGGTCTTGTATTAAAAAAATGTATGACAATATGAGAGAGGCATGCTGGTGTTACAGACTTGGGGAAATCGGTGGTCAAACCACCAGAAGTGCCAAACACCATTGGTTGCTTGCTTGCCATAGCTCCACGAGGATCAACAAAGAAGCATTTGTCAGTGTAGATCCTCACAAATTCGTATCAATCCAGTGGCTAAAAACATCAGTGTGCTAAATCGTTCAAACGGACAGCCCAAGAGTGGTAGCGCAGACTTTTGATAATTATCCTGGTTAAATATGTTACATCTCAGTGTCCATCAATTTAAAATGCCTCTGAAACATTCTAATAACCGCATATTTTTGGTATGAAAGCATCAAGAGCATACCACCTGCAAGGAGGCAATCCTATGATTAGTGTCGACCTCCTAAGTTAATGCAAGGAGGTCACAGAATCTCACTTATTTTCTGGTGGGGAGAATAAAACGGCTAGTTCGCCCAAGAGAGATGGTTTTCTAGCTCCTCAATCCAACGGCCATTTCCAAGTGTAGTGTCCAAAGTTCAATTTTGTGACGAACTGATGATCCAACGATTTCAGTTTCAAAGTGAGGTGCAGATTTACGGTACAATCAGAATGTTGCTGAATATTAAGCAATCCACATTCTTTGAGGTCATCTGCTCCCTTGAATCCAGATGAAACACACAAACACTGCGCAAACAAAACAAGTGAATGATTTTTGCAATTGCAACATTATTGCAGTAAACTGTTGATCAATTTTGCAAAAGCATAAAACCATATTTTGCATTCCATGTAAATAATAAGAACAATAAATTGGCAGTTGTACATGAACATCTTCTATACGGAAAAATAACCACTTAATATTGGACGGTTGTGACATTCTTACCTTAGATTAAAAACTAAGATAATAAAGTCAACATGGTGATCTAAATTCATAATAACTGTTTCTGCAGCCTTAGCAATCACCCTTGAGTTACTTAACTGTACCACACTGGCTACACACACACACACACACAAAAAGAAAAAAAAAGAAACACATGTACAGGGCTATATTACCTGCGAGGAATCTGAAGATCTTCCCATTTGCCTCCAGGTATTTTTTGTGAAGAGACTAATTTTCAATAGCCACAATATATATGTATATTAGTATTTGCCACAAATCATAACAAATAGATTGATATCTGGCTCAAAAAATGTTTTATAGATGAAGGAG
This sequence comes from Eragrostis tef, assembly GCA_000970635.1. NCBI lineage: Eukaryota > Viridiplantae > Streptophyta > Magnoliopsida > Poales > Poaceae > Eragrostis > Eragrostis tef. The sequence continues at coordinate 190,127 of LAPY01000516.1, read as the reverse complement.
TATGTGTGCTTTATTTTTGGCTTAATAGAGCTTAATAGAGCTTTATTTTTGGCTTAATAGAGCTTAAATGTTAAGAGAGTTAAGGTGATTGTGAAGTTGCTGTGCACACCCAATTTGAAAATCCTATCTCTGCCACTGCTCCAGGTCATTTCATGATCTTCTTCACCTTTGCAAGTTACGCAATGTTCCTGGAAATGGAATTTTTACAAGTCATATGCATGTTTGAGGTCAAGGAATACATCTACTGGTAATTTCTAAGAGTTTCATCTCAAATCGTTGTGAACTGAATCGATGCAAGTCTGCACCAAATGCATGACAAGTAAATGAAAATGATCATAAAAGGAAGTAACCATGCAGCCTCAGTGCATCCATGTACGTAACTGAAAAAAATAAACGATGGTCTACTCCCTTCTAATAGATTATACAGTTTGCTCCTAGTTAATTCAATTCATCAAATATTTGAGGAACAACATAACCAGTCTCAGCAGATTTTTATTTCAGGTCCTGAATGCTCAGGTGTTATTATTTGTGGATGGAGTGTATACCTATGCATGAAACAAGAATTCAGAATTGTTAGTTAAAAAACTTGGTAGAACAGAGTCAATAATTTAGATACTAACAAATATAGAGAACAACTTACATTGCTGATATCTTCAAAGTTTCTTTGTTGTACCTTTTTTAACTAAATCAATCACTCTCAAATAGAATGGCCTAGAAAGAGCTACATGCTGCTTTACTAATTCCATTTTGGCTAATGAATATATTAAGTTAAGCTATTTTGCTTTTGTCGATACTATTGCAAAACTATCAACCAGTACACAGACAGAAAGCTATTTCAAAAAAAAAATAGAGCAAGATATGATCAAGTAATACCGATCAAATTCATTGAAATAGCTGGGAAAGTTCAGATAGGATAATTTTATGATCCCAACATGGTAACTTCCCTCAATTTTGCAAAAGCATAAAACCATATTTTGCAGTCCATGTAAATAATAAGAACAATAAATTGGCAGTTTTACATGAACATCTTCTATACGGAAAAATAACCACTTGATATTGGACAGTTGTGACATTCTTACATTAGATTAAAAACTAAGATAATAAAGTCAACACGGTGATCTAAATTCCTAATAACTGTTTCTGCAGTCTTAGCAATGATAAGTCAAATGAGAGTTTCATAGCCATTTTAGTGACACACTTTAATCATGTTAAACATATGTTGTCCTTTCTTCCTTCTGTATTAATCATATTTCGTTTTTCCATAATTATTTTCATTCTTCCATCCCATCCCTTAAATTCAAGATGCATCAAAACAGAAGTAAGGCAAATCAATCACGATCACTGAAATTATAATAAAACCCTGTTTATATCATAATCATGGGCCCTCACCGTGCATCACCCTTGATTTACTTAACTGTACCACACTGGCCACACACACACACACACACACACAGGGAAAAAAAAAACGAATGTACAGGGGTATATTACCTGTGAGGAATTTGAAGATCTTCCCATTTGCCTCCAGGTCATTTCATGATCTTCTTCACCTTTGCAAGTTACGCAATGTTCCTGGAAATGGAATTTTTACAAGTCATATGTATGTTTGAGGTCAAGGAATACATCTACTGGTAATTTCTAAGAGTTTCATCTCAAATCGTTGTGAACTGAATCGATGCAAGTCTGCACCAAATGCATGACAAGTAAATGAAAATGATCATAAAAGGAAGTAACCATGCAGCCTCAGTGCATCCATGTACGTAACTGAAAAAAATAAACGATGGTCTACTCCCTTCTAATAGATTATACAGTTTGCTCCTAGTTAATTCAATTCATCAAATATTTGAGGAACAACATAACCAGTCTCAACAGATTTTATTTCAGGTCCTGAATGCTCAGGTGTTATTATTTTTGGATGGAGTGTACCTATGCATGAAACAAAAATTCAGAATTGTTAGTTAAAAAACTTGGTAGAACAGAGTCAATAATTTAGATACTAACAAATATATAGAACAACTTACATTGCTGATATCTTCAAAGTTAGTTTTCTTTGTTGTACCTTTTTTAACTAAATCAATCACTCTCAAATAGAATGGCCTAGAAAGAGCTACATGCTGCTTTACTAATTCCATTTTGGCTAATGAATATATTAAGTTAAGCTATTTTGCTTTTGTCGATACTATTGCAAAACTATCAACCAGTACACAGACAGAAAGCTATTTCAAAAAAAAAATAGAGCAAGATATGATCAAGTAATACCGATCAAATTCATTGAAATAGCTGGGAAAGTTCAGATAGGATAATTTTATGATCCCAACATGGTAACTTCCAAGACTATTAAATAAAGTAAATTAAAAAGAGCTAAAGCCACATTGCCACAAGTAGATAGGCCAGTAGAATACTCACATTCTAGATAGGCCAAGCAGCAAAACACACCCCAACCAGGCAACGGTGTTGCGTGCCTGAAGCCATGTTGTCATTGTGTTGCAAATCAAGTTGGGGAATTTTTTGGGTGCCTTACCGTGCACCTCTTCTCTCTCTTCATCTTCTATTCATCACATTTTCCACATAGATACTTTACATATATTACAATTACACCAACACTCCCCCTTAAGATGGGCTAAATATATTCAACATGCCCATCTTGTTACATGACAACACAATATCCTTAGGACCTAGACCTTCAGTGAGACAGTCAACTAGTTGATTACGAGACTTTACATACCCTAACTTCAAGGTACCACCATCCATCTTTTCCTTGATGAAAAATCTATCAATTTCCACATGCTTCATTCGATCAAACTGAACCGGGTTATTTGCAATGTTAATTTCGGCCACGTTGTCACAATGTACCTTCATAGCCTCATTCCTCAATACCCGAAGCTCCTTCAAAAGACTTTTTACTCACATCATTTCACATAGAGCCAATGCCATGGCCCTATATTCCGCCTCCGCCGTAGACCTAGACAACACGGCTTGCTTCAACAAGATTACCTCTCACAAACACACAATATCCAGATGTGGATCTCCTGTCATCTCTACTACTCGCCCAATCTGCATCACAATATCCTTCCACATTCAAATGTTGGTTTGCCCTAAACCAAATCCCCTTTCTAGAAGTCCCCTTCAAATACTTCAGTATTTGATAAACCACCTCCATATGTTCACTTCTAGGATCATGCATGTACCTACTCACCACACTCACTGCATATGAAATATCAGGTCTTGTATGGCAAAGATAAATCAACCGACCAACCAACCTTTGATATCTTTCCTTATCAACTGGAACACCTGACTCAACACATATTTGGTGGTTCCTATCAATAGATGAACAATTTCTGCCAGTAAGTCAAGGACATACTTCCTTTAGGAGAGAACAATTTCCTTTGGTGACCTAGCAATCTCAATCCCAAGAAAATACCGAAGTGGTCCAAGATCCTTCACCTCAAAAGCTTTTCCCAACCTTTCTTTCAATACCTTGATCTGCTCAATATCATCTTCAGTTATCACTATATCATCCACATAAATAGCTAAGATAGTGATATTGGCACCCTGATGTCTGTAAAACACTGTATGATCTCCATTACATTGAGAATAGCCCATATCACACACCGCCCTCCTGAATCTATCAAACCATGCACGCGGTGACTGCTTCAGGCCATATAATGACTTCTTGAGTTTACATACCTTCCCAAGAGTTTGTTCATTTGCAAATCTAGGTGGGATTTTCATATAGACCTCCTCTTGTAGGTCTCTATGAAGGAATGCATTCTTTACATCAAGCTGATGAAGAGGCCAACCAAAGTTGACTGCACATGAGATCAATGTCCTCAATGTACTCATCCTAGCCACAGGATCAAAGGTTTCATCATAGTCAATCCCATATGTCTGACTATATCTTTTTGCGACCAATCTTGCTTTGTATCTATCCAGCTTTCCCTCAGGGGTTTGTTTTACTGTAAAGACCCACTTACAACACACTGCCTTCTTTCCTTCTCGGAGATGGACAAGTTCCCATGTCTTGTTCTTCTGAAGGGCACTCAACTCCTCCCTCATTGCATCCTTCCATTTTGGATCCTGTTTAGCACACCTCCAGTCCTTCGGAATGGACACTGTTTGTAGTGATGCAACAAATGTCCTATATGCAAGAGAGACACTAGAATAGGAAATGTAATTGACAATATCAGATTCATCAAAACCATAACGAGGAGGAAGTTTTCTAGCATTAGCTCTACGATTTCTACGTTGTTCAAGAGGTAAATCTATATGATAAATGGTGGGAGAGATGTTACCAGTTGGGACTGATGAGCTTGGAGGAGAGGAGTCCATGGAAGGGATCGAAACTGGAGTATCGGGTTGTTGTTCTAGTTGTAGTTGCCCCCCCTGCTTCTTAGACCGCTTGCGATGATATACTATGGTCTGTTTCTCCTTTTGGTTCTGATTTGTCTTGCCTTCCATGCTTCTAGTAGGGCACATGATTGTTCCAACAACCACCACTTCTTCCTCTCCTTGGTCGTCACCACTCTCATCACTCTCGTCATCATTCATGCCCTCCTCGTCACTCTCATCATCGTTCATGCCTTCCTCATTACTCCTTTCACCAATCACCTCCTTCAGACTCTCTGAAGTCGCCACGTCATTACCACCAACACTACCACCAACAACAGCACCACCACTACCTCCATCACAATCTCCACCATCATTTTTCTCCCCCTCTCTACAGTCATCCATAAGGACTGGAGAGAACTCAACAAGAAATTGATCGAGATCACCTTTTGTGGAATAGTAAGGTTCTAGCTCACAAAATGTCACATCCATACTTACAAACAAACTTTGTCCAACAGGGTCCCAATATTTGTATCCTTTTTGATTAGGAGCATACCCAAAAAATATGCATTTAACTGCTTGAGGATCTAACTTGCCCACTAAAGGTTGATGATCCCTTACAAAGCAAACACAACCAAACACTTTGGGTGGAACTTTAAACTCTTGTTGGCCTAATAACATCTGAGATGGTGACTTCATACCAAGTATTTTGGATGGCATGCGGTTAATAAGATATACGGCTGTCATCACCGCTTCACTCCACAAGTACTTAGGCACATTTATTTGAAACATGAGAGATCTTGCTACCTCTAGTAGATGACGATTCTTCCTCTCAGCTACACCATTTTGAGGTGGGGTGCCAGGACAAGTGGTCTGATGAATATTCCCCTGATTTGAAGTGTATGATTGAAATTCATTATTCACGTACTCTGTTCCATTGTCAGAACGAATAATTCTGACCTTTGCATTGAACTGATTAACAATCAATTTATGAAAGTCTTGAAAACACCTAGGCACCTCACTCTTGTGCTTGAGCATATAAATCCAAGTCATACGTGTATAGCAATCAATGAAGGTGACAAATGATTTAGCACCACTCACAGAAGTAACTGAGCAGGGACCCCAAACATCAGAATGTATTAATATAAAAGGTTCACAACTACGAAGACTAATATTAGGATAAGTGGATCTAGTATGCCTGCCAAGTTCACATGCATCACAAATTAGTTTACTTCTGTCCACTCCCTTAAACATAGCAGGATACAACTGACTCAAGCATCCAAAAGAAACATGTCCTAACCGACGGTGAAGTAACAGAATTTCCATCACATTTCCTTCTGCAGTAATTGCCAGTGCTGTCTCCTCATGATTGATGAACCACAACCCATTACGTCTAACTCCAGTTCCAATCCTTCTCCCAGTCCACCTCTCCTGAAAGACACAAGAGGTTTCATCAAAAATTACTATGCACTTGAGTTGATCAATTATAGAACTAACAGATATAAGATTGATTGGAAAAGAGGAAACATGCAAAATAGATGCAAGACTAAGAGACGGAGTACACTCTATAGACCCTATACCATGAATAGGTTGAGATGTACCATCGGCAGTTTGAACAGATTCAGAATGAACATATGGAATGTATGTTTTGAATGAACTAGATATGCCTGTAACATGCTTGGATGCACCA
>LAPY01000516.1:161701-180397 GCA_000970635.1 Eragrostis tef | reverse complement strand
CGCACCCCGACGCCACGCCCGCCCCGCCGTGCGCTGCTCCCGCGCCCGCCGCGCTCACGAGCACCGCCGTGTCGCCCGCGAAGCTCCGCCGCCGGCGAGGTAAACCCTAACCCTAACTCTGGCTCTGATTACCATGTTGCAAATCAAGTTGGGGAATTTTTCGGGTGCCTTATCGTGCACCTCTCCTCTCTCTTCCTCTTCTATCCATCGCATTTTCCACATAGGTCCTTTACATATATTACAATTACACCAACACTTTGCCTCCCATGCGAAGATATCCTAATTAGATGACGAGCTGATCCGACTACAAGCTCTTCTCACTGAGCCACTTGTACTGCACCACGCTTCGTCATAACGCCACTGACTTCCAACTGGGTCTAGAAGAGTACACAACGGAACATAAGCTTTGCACTTGATTAGTCCAAGACAATCTGAGATAAACCAAGAAACAATTGAGTGCATAAAGAAGCCAATCAAAAAACAGTAGTCCAAACCAATCACGATCAACTAAAATTATAACCAAACCCTGTTTGTCATAATCAAAGGCAAGTACATCAATTTGCCACAAAGCTTTTAGGGTGCTGTAAAATTATCACCGGATCAAAAGGTGCTTGCAAGGGGCCGTAAAATTAACACAAAAACGTACCATTTCTCAGGTATTCAAAAGGTACATATATGAAGGGAGAGAAGATCATGGCAAAAGGTCTCACTTTGCTTGCTAGGAAGGTTTCAGGGAGGCACAACATGAAGAGTTTGATGATGGCCTGCTAACATCCAGCTCGTCACCCACTGCACTTCAAATGCATAGCCTGTCAAGCAATGTAATTAACGGATTACAAGTTGTGTAATGGCACGAATGAAATAATTAGCTACCAATATTGAAAGAAATTGATTTTAGAAAATACATGATTTCAGTGGTTATGGGACCGCACCCCGACGCCACGCCCGCCCCGCCGTGCGCTGCTCCCGCGCCCGCCGCGCTCACGAGCACCGCCGTGTCGCCCGCGAAGCTCCGCCGCCGGCGAGGTAAACCCTAACCCTAACTCTGGCTCTGATTACCATGTTGCAAATCAAGTTGGGGAATTTTTCGGGTGCCTTATCGTGCACCTCTCCTCTCTCTTCCTCTTCTATCCATCGCATTTTCCACATAGGTCCTTTACATATATTACAATTACACCAACACTTTGCCTCCCATGCGAAGATATCCTAATTAGATGACGAGCTGATCCGACTACAAGCTCTTCTCACTGAGCCACTTGTACTGCACCACGCTTCGTCATAACGCCACTGACTTCCAACTGGGTCTAGAAGAGTACACAACGGAACATAAGCTTTGCACTTGATTAGTCCAAGACAATCTGAGATAAACCAAGAAACAATTGAGTGCATAAAGAAGCCAATCAAAAAACAGTAGTCCAAACCAATCACGATCAACTAAAATTATAACCAAACCCTGTTTGTCATAATCAAAGGCAAGTACATCAATTTGCCACAAAGCTTTTAGGGTGCTGTAAAATTATCACCGGATCAAAAGGTGCTTGCAAGGGGCCGTAAAATTAACACAAAAACGTACCATTTCTCAGGTATTCAAAAGGTACATATATGAAGGGAGAGAAGATCATGGCAAAAGGTCTCACTTTGCTTGCTAGGAAGGTTTCAGGGAGGCACAACATGAAGAGTTTGATGATGGCCTGCTAACATCCAGCTCGTCACCCACTGCACTTCAAATGCATAGCCTGTCAAGCAATGTAATTAACGGATTACAAGTTGTGTAATGGCACGAATGAAATAATTAGCTACCAATATTGAAAGAAATTGATTTTAGAAAATACATGATTTCAGTGGTTATGGGACAAAAGTCCTTGAGCTTGTGGCAACCTGCAGGACAGAAGTCATTGAGCACTTTTTGTCATTGAAGCTTCACTTAAGAACTCTTTGAAGCAAGCAATTAACAAAGTCACTTTGAGGATACAGTAAGTGAAACGTACAGTGAGAATTCCTGGTCAATCTAAAGCTTAAGTAATAAAGGAATTTCTATGCGTGTTATATCCTGGAGTATAATCTTTGGAATCATGTTAGCATTATTATTAGCAGCTTATAAAATGCAATCTTAACATGAGAAGAATGAAGAATACTATATAGTTTTATTAAAAGTGTCTACACAAGTAACTGCCATCAATTACGTTGTAGAACACTGCTCCTACGCAATGCTATCATTACAATGTGGGCGTGCTGCTGAAATGTACTCCCTGGGATATTGAACACTTACATATAGAGGTAAACTATACGCTCCTGCAGAACTGGAGCAGAGCCACATCAGAGATCATCAGTAAATAGTGAAGGAGACGCAGAACTGGAACTCACATGTACAATGTACATGTATTTACCATTCGATCAAAATAAGTTCAACTAACCGACCCAAGCATAGCCACACACTTAGTAAATCAACCATTAAGAAGCATGAAAGCTACAAGGATCCGGTCATAGGTCAGGAGGGTACCTGTAGCCTCTGGGGAATGAGCTGAGCACGACGTCGCCGCGGGAGTGTATGGCACAATCCGGTAACGCACCTGCCCCTTCGTCTCCAGCACAAACAACTACCCCACCGCCACCACGAATCCGAAAATTAGAACAAGATATGGGAGGCCCGATCGCTCAATGGATCGGTGTAGAGGACGCCGGAGAGCCCGTGCGTGTAAGCATCCGCGGCGCAGCGATGGGGGCGTGGAGGTTGTGGTGGCGGCGTAGATTAAGCAGGGTTGAATAGTCGGGGCGAGCGGGCGTGGGGATACAGGTCGTGATGCCGGGGCAGCCAGGAGGTCAATGGCGGCGACCAGGTTGGCCAGCATCTGCTTCTCGGTTTGCTCGACGAAGAGGATCAACGCGCCATGCAGCTCACCTCAGCCAGATCAAGATCGCAGTCTCCCACATCACCAATGCTAGATCGAAATAGTGGTCTGCAGCGCAAATGATGCTCGCGGGTGGATCCTAAGTCGATTTGGAATCCTCATTGCGTACAAATGGAAAGTACTCGTAATCAAGGGAAAGAGAACTGCGGGCGGGTACACAACCGCGTCGGTGAAAAAAAAAATTGAGCATGACGTTTTGTCCAATGGCTTGTCCCCTCTTCCGTGGACCTGGGCCCAGCATGGCAAGATCTGATGGTATTTGAAAGGAGTTTAGTTTAGATCAACGGTAGATACACAGACGGGGTAGAATCTGACAGATCAAAAATATTTTTCTTCAAACTGGTTCTTTAAAGGTTTAGATTAGATTCTTATATTTGCTAATTGGAGGCTCCTTCAATATCTCTACGTAATTGGAGGAAATTGATAAAAATTACCATAAAAAAACAAAACATCTCACCTTTAATTTTGAGATCTACAATTAGTATTATTTCCACAAATCGTGACTTTCAAATACCTACCTATATTCTCTAATTTGCAGTCGCACGCCTCCTTCAGTGTCGCGTCCACCTGCCGTAGCCTCTCCCCTCTTCGTGTTGAGTGGCTCCTCCTGCAGAACCCTCTGCGCTTCCTCTGGGAGACCACTCCGGAGCCAACTCTTTGCCAGCGTCTCCACGGTGGTAGACGTCGGCGACCGTAGCAAACCGATCGAGAACGGCTCCTACATATTTCTGTTCAGTTCGTACGTGCTCACGGATCGTTCTTTGGATGCATGGGCAATCATAGTGCCAAGTACAGGTACGTCTCTGCTTGATGAGTTCATACGTTTGCGCATGAATCGATTGATTTCGATCCGTGGCCACCAGCTGGGCATTGCTTTCTTGCCTGATAAACTGAACAGATCTGATCGAGCATGTCATATCTTTACCTCATCTGTAGAGACAAATCCTCTCTCTCCTTGATCGTAACTAGCTAACCGGAAAGAAACAAAATTTGTGGTGAATGGTGAATGGGAATTAAGGAGAAGCTGAATAAATTGCGCAGGGTCTACACCTTTCCAGCTGAATAAAATACCACCCTACATTCATACCATGTGCTTGAGAATTAAGTAGCTGGTCAATCATCATGCAGCTCTGTCATTGCTCTTTCAAAACTGTTGTGTTAATGCGGCATTAGGCCCCCACTGTTCATGCCAATTCTAATGTAGTTTCTTCTCTTGCGGATTAGTTCAATTTCAGGTATGGAAAACAATCTTTCGTATGTGTGCGGAAGTTACCAATATTTTTTTTTGTCAGCTTAAACTAGAAGCTTTTGGACGAAAACAAAAATTAGATTCCTTCAGTATGATTCATTCAACAGGTGGTCACTAGGCTAGCAAAACTAAGATTGTGCCGAATGATGTCTGTGAACTGTGCAGCGAGGCATCAGAGACCCCGAACCACATCATGTTTGAATGCAGCTTTGCCAAAGCGTTCTGGACTGCTCTGGGGTTTGCTCCTCCTCCAATCATTTCAGTCCGTCGAGCATAGGAACTGCAGCGTCTATCGTCCATCCCCGCCAAGCACTTTGCTGCTTCGTGCAGCTCTGTTGTTGGCTTCTCTGGAAGCACAGAAACGAGGTGGTCTTCCGCCACGAAACACAGTCCGTCGATAGACTGCTGCGAGCTTGCAAAGATGAAGCATTCCTATGGCGGTGTCGATTGCCTCGTGATGATTACAGCGTCTCGGACGCATGGTGTAATTTCTTTCGTGTAAATATGTAGCCATACACAGCTCTCTCTTTTCCTCAAACCCCACATCATGTAAATGACTTTTGAGCCTACTGGGCTGCCATTAATTTTAATGGAATTCAGGTGGGGATCGAAAGATCCCCCGTTGACCTTCAAAAAAACAAGTCTCTGTACATTAATTTGAACATATCTTGGTAAGTCCTTTCAATCAGATTGCTTCTTATTTCATAAGATGGTTGGAAACATGTGTGGGTTTGCTGTTGCCGCATTCCCCAGTGGTGTAAATTTCATTCAGATACCCACTATTCGGATGACACATGTTCTTTGCTTCAGATCGATTCATCTGTTGGAGGGAAGACATGGGTTAACCATCCAGTTGGGATGATTTGATCGGGGCATTCTACCAGCCTCAATGTGTGCTAATAGACACAGATGCACTTATTTTGCCTGAAAGGGATTTATTCAGGCATTGCTGAGGTTATGAGGTACCAGTCAATAAGAGATGCCCCTTTCTTTAAATGGCAAGAGAAGAATATGTCAGCTTTGTTGGCAAAGTATTTATTTGTTCCTTTTTCTTTTGATGAAGAGACATTTTGTTGATTTGTTCTTCCACGAAGAAATCATGTCCTTGATGAAGAGGACTTCAAGTTGAATGAGAAGATAGTTGCATGTCTAATTTAAAAGCATGGTGATCAAGTCCATTGCAGATATGCACGGTTTGTTCAATCAAACATAGCTAGGTTTACAATAGCTAGCACATCAACGCGGTGTCTAGAAGAACATTTTCTCTATCTAAGTGATATTTATAAGTATCTCATGCATCATTCCCATCATATCTTATTTTGGTGTTTCTCCTTGGCATTTGAAAATAATTTCTTCTGTATGGAACATAATATTTTCTCAGTCAGTTCCTTTAGCAATTGAGTTATTCCTGATAGGTTTCTATAGGCACTACAAGAATTTAGAGTTTTAGTCACCAAGTTTTAGTGACCAAGAAATTTTTTCCTATGTTGGTCACTAAAAGTTGATCAATAGTGACCAATTTCGAGATTATTGGTGGACAAACGGTTTTAGTGACCAACGTTATATATAGTTACAAAGGTGGTATTGGTTGCTATATAGTTTTAGTGACCAACATTTATAATTATTGGTCACTATATACATATAGTGACAAGATTTTAGCCACCACAATATGACCAAGCTTGTTGGTGACAAAATAGCTATTGTGACCAACAATACACATATAGTGACCAAGTACCTTGGTGACTAATAGTCATTTTTCTTGTAATGAGGTATCTATTGTTACAATATAATAATGATTTATCAGATTTATGAATCAATGGCTTTGTTTTCTTTGTAGCACATAAATTAAGGTATTGGGTATAACTCGGTGCATAAAGAATTCAACTTCGTATGAGCCTGCATCCTAAAAGTACATGAGAAGTTCAAGCAGCAGCAACATATGAAGATGTTCCCTCAATGAGCTTTGAGTGTGTAAAACTTTGCAAGGTACAGTTAAAGCTATAGAGAAGGCTAGACAATTAACATGTTAATGAAAGTTGTTAAATATTTGTAGGCATCGCGATTGCACATGTTCGAAGGTTAGTCCTAAAAGCTCTCATAAAACTAAACAAGTAAAATATCTGGCAAAGTGTAGCATACCTTAACTGATGGATTTTGTGGCCTATTTTTCTTCCTCTGTCTTTGTCACTAATTAAATATTCTATAATAACTAAGCCTAGGGTGAAATTAAATCTAAACTCAGGCTGGAGTGCAACTAAAGCATTACATGTACCATGAAATTGCTAGCCTCGTGCAAATGCACGGGTTAATTGTCTAGTAAATACCAGTTACAAATTACCACGTTAATCCTACAAAATAAGAAGAGAAAAATTACCCACCATTGCCATTTTAAGAAAATTTAGTCACAAAACCCCTTATAAATATTTACCCACCATGCCATTATGAGTCAAAAAATAGATAAATTCGGAATAATAATAAATAGACAAAAATACCGCTCACACATATGTCTAAATTACCCACCATGCCATTATGAGTTAAAAAAATAGTTAAATTCGGAATAACAAAAAGTAACCAAAAATACCCTTCACACTTATTTCTAAATTACCCATCATGCTGTTATAAGTCTAGAAAATAACTAAATGGGGATTATTAAAAATACCTAAAAAATATCCCTAATTACTATTTCTAATTTATCCACTATACCATTATGAGTCCAAAATATCTAACTTTTGAATAATAAAAATATCCAAAATACACTTAACTCCTATTTCTAAATACACCATTATAAAAAACACACCGCCATATGTGTACGTAGAATGGAACATTTTTTTATTTTAGCATGACACGTTTTCTTCAGAAGATTTAAGATTTATTTGTCGCACAACACGTTTTTTTCCTATCATGACGTATGTTAGTTGTTTAGCATGGCACGTTTGAACCGGCCTCACTTCTAAAACAAAATCAAATACAATGGGTTAGCTAAGACACAATCTAAGATAAATGATGACTTATCTCACACTCAAATTGAGGAATATTGAGAAATGTTTCTATCTATTTCTACTATTTTATAAATATAGACCATAAAATAAAAAATAATAAACTATTTTAAACTTCTATAATAATATAAAAATATTTTATATAACATAGTAAGTCTAGCAGCGCAAATGCGTGGGTAGCCATAGTTTAAAGTTAGTACATCGTTCATATATATATATATATTCCAGACTTACTTGCACGTATTACGTGCTACACAGCCAAATGAAGAAACTGACAAGCCAACAGTTCGGCATGAGCAATATTACAGACTGAAAGCACAAGTAAACTGAAAGTTTGATCGAATGAAATTAAAGTCAAGCGGAGAGGTTCAGAGTGCTAGGGAGGACGCAGTAGACAGTCACCAGATCGCGTCACACAAGTCAAGATGGATGTCCCTGAATCCCTGATGGAAATTAAACCCCCTGGAAGAAGCCAACACCTTACAAATTCATCTACCGTTCCAGCTAGCGGAAACCAACTTGCACTAGATACTCCGGTCGAAGAGCAAGCCAACCTGAATCTGCAAGGGAAAGGAGTTACAAGTCATCATCAGAAATCTCCCTATTACTCTGCGCTAGGCTCCGATGAGTAAAATGGACCTGTCCGCTTTAGGCTGACTGGCTAGCTTGTTTCCTTAGAGCAGATGTATACAGATCGTAGGTGGGAGATCTATTTAATACTAAAAGGAGATGACCTTCCACAACGATGGCTATAAAGACAAAAACTCTAAAAATTCTCACCAAAAAAGCAAAACATTCCGCCATTAATCCCCTTCTCACATAAAGATATCCGGTCATCAGAACATAACAGATACTCCTAACCTCTTCACGTAAGAAAACCGATCCCCTAAGTTATCACCGAAAAAAATCAATTGAGACGCGCCATGGATGGGAGAAACCCCCGGAAGGTAAAATACTACTACAGAAGAGGCTATGGGAGAGAGACGAGAGAGGGAGTTCGTACATGCATGCAGGGACCGATTCAATGGCTTATGTAGCTAGTACTGGGGTCGCCTTCTCCTCTTGACATGGCGACATCCTCATAAGCCGTCGATGAGACCACGTCCTCCTGTTCATCAGTGGCTAAATCATGGTCGACCTGTGGACTGCAAGTGGGAATTTTCTTTAGGAAAAAATAGGGGATCAATTCAAGGTTGGATGGAAATAACCACAAATCCATGCGAGCAGGGTACGCACCACTCTATATGTTCTTTAGTTAAGCAGCTTATTTGAAGCGTGGGGCGGCTGGGATGGGCTTCAATTGCGTGCCTCAGTGCAGCTTTCTCTTTCTCCATGTCATCAGCGCCATCATAATCCCAAAGGTCTAACCGGACTTTCTTAAGTGAAGGGAGGTACTCCAGGCCGAGATTCTCACAACTACCGCTGTTACGCAGTAAATCCTGCACGCCGACGAAAAAGTCAAGTACTTGAAGGTTCTGCATAACGGTCGGTGCTACTATGCACTTGTCCCCTGTTTTAGAACCAAAGGCCATATCGTCCTTTCTATTCCAGATAGTAAATGAAACACTTGAATCTTCGTTAACCGCAAACTGAGGCATTAATAGAGGCAGAATCAAGTATGTTAACTTCTGGAAGCAGTCATCAGCGGCTTGAATAGTTAGTGTCACCGAGGAGTCCGTCCGCAGAAAGAGGAAACGAAGTTCTGGCAACCTGCCCAGGATTTGCAGACCCCGCTCATCCAGATCTCTCACATTCAGTTCCAAGTAGGCGAGGTTGGTAAGGACTAAGGGATTAATGCATGACGGCATCGTACGGAACATTATTTCTCTAATGCTCAGAAATCGGAGTGGTCGCGGGAGCACCGCTGTGTTCCATACGGTTTGGTCCGGCTGGATGCCATTAGTATTCAGTTTTACATGCCTTATCTTGTGGAGATTGCCTATAGACTCCACAAAATCTGATTGCATAATTACGTTCATATCGAAGTAAAAACATAAAACTAGCACCCTCAGTTCACGCAGCTTGCCCAGGTCCTTCATAAACTGCCCCGCGCTGCCAACACGAACATACACATGCAGTTCCTCCAGGGATGTGAGCTTGTCGATTACCCCATTTGGCAGCTCCGTATTAAAAGCAAGTAGGCAGATCAATTGTGTTAGCAGACCAACGCTATATGGCAGTTTTTCTACTCTAGTTTGCTCCAAGTCCAGTGTCTGTAGATACTTCAGAGATCCTATTTCATCCGGGAGCTTATAAATACATGTTTTCCTTAGCCCGAGGTACCTGAGATGAAGTAAACTCTCAAGATGTTTAAGACCGATAGGAGGATTTTGCTGCCAACCACCGCAATCCTCCAGAGCTAGTACACGTAGCAGTTTAAAGCTCATAAACGAGAGCCCCGGATGAATGATACAACGACAGGCAATGAATGTCCTCACGCGCTGCATGTCCATCTGAGTATCCTGATGAGTTTGAAAGGTCTAACCGGACTTTCTTAAGTGAAGGGAGGTACTCCAGGCCGAGATTCTCACAACTACCGCTGTTACGCAGTAAATCCTGCACGCCGACGAAAAAGTCAAGTACTTGAAGGTTCTGCATAACGGTCGGTGCTACTATGCACTTGTCCCCTGTTTTAGAACCAAAGGCCATATCGTCCTTTCTATTCCAGATAGTAAATGAAACACTTGAATCTTCGTTAACCGCAAACTGAGGCATTAATAGAGGCAGAATCAAGTATGTTAACTTCTGGAAGCAGTCATCAGCGGCTTGAATAGTTAGTGTCACCGAGGAGTCCGTCCGCAGAAAGAGGAAACGAAGTTCTGGCAACCTGCCCAGGATTTGCAGACCCCGCTCATCCAGATCTCTCACATTCAGTTCCAAGTAGGCGAGGTTGGTAAGGACTAAGGGATTAATGCATGACGGCATCGTACGGAACATTATTTCTCTAATGCTCAGAAATCGGAGTGGTCGCGGGAGCACCGCTGTGTTCCATACGGTTTGGTCCGGCTGGATGCCATTAGTATTCAGTTTTACATGCCTTATCTTGTGGAGATTGCCTATAGACTCCACAAAATCTGATTGCATAATTACGTTCATATCGAAGTAAAAACATAAAACTAGCACCCTCAGTTCACGCAGCTTGCCCAGGTCCTTCATAAACTGCCCCGCGCTGCCAACACGAACATACACATGCAGTTCCTCCAGGGATGTGAGCTTGTCGATTACCCCATTTGGCAGCTCCGTATTAAAAGCAAGTAGGCAGATCAATTGTGTTAGCAGACCAACGCTATATGGCAGTTTTTCTACTCTAGTTTGCTCCAAGTCCAGTGTCTGTAGATACTTCAGAGATCCTATTTCATCCGGGAGCTTATAAATACATGTTTTCCTTAGCCCGAGGTACCTGAGATGAAGTAAACTCTCAAGATGTTTAAGACCGATAGGAGGATTTTGCTGCCAACCACCGCAATCCTCCAGAGCTAGTACACGTAGCAGTTTAAAGCTCATAAACGAGAGCCCCGGATGAATGATACAACGACAGGCAATGAATGTCCTCACGCGCTGCATGTCCATCTGAGTATCCTGATGAGTTTGCTCCACCGTTCCATTTTGGTGGACTAATCTGCGTACTTTCCCTGGTGATGATGTGTCTTCAGCATTAGTACCTGAGATAGTAACAAAGTTCTCTTCTTGTGCCTTGACACGGAGGAGATCAAGCACCATGTCATGAATGCGACAACCATATATGATGCCTCCCTCTCTTAACTCCGCCATCATCATGCTTCTATTTATGAGGTCATTGAAGTATCCTTCTCCAAGTTCAAACATTCTAGTTCCGGATTTGCTATCAACAAAACCTTCAGCTACCCACTTCCATATTAACCTGTCCTTATGAATAAAGTAGTCTTCTGGAAATGCACTTAGAGACAATAAGCAAGTCTTCAAATGAGATGGCATGTCATAGTAGCTAAGAGACAGTATCCACTCAGTATCACTTGCTTGCTGATTATCTTTGTCAGCAAATGCAATAGAGGAGCACACTTTAATCCAATCTTCCCTTGATTTACCCGCCAACAAACTAGCCATTGTGATGATAGCTAATGGTATACCATTACATTTCTTTAGAATTTTGTCCAATAACTCATCAGGTTGGTCATCAAAACGTCCTCCTTTAGCACCAAATACCCTTGTATAAAATAACTTTTTTGATTTATCAGAAGAAAGTGGTTGAAGCTTGTACACCTCACCAGTTTTTGTGGCAACATCTAAATGTCGAGTAGTTGTGATTAATCTACTACCATGTTTATTATCCACGAAAGCTAATTTGATTGTTTCCCACGAACATGCATCCCATATGTCATCAATAACAACCAAGTACCTACTCACATGACAGTCAGAGAGCCTGAGTTAGTAAAACAATCGGGATAGCCTTACTCAATAATTAATATAACCATCATTAAAAATACTAAGAGAAATCAAATACTACCTCTGTTCCCAATATAAGGCTAGCTACCATTCAAACACAAAAATAGTCTTGAGTGAAAAGCCTATCATATGCCTTATTCTTATCTTAACCCAGTCATCCACCAACCCTAAATTTTGCCTTATATATCCTCAAAATGTCATATATTTGGAGACAAATTTTCAATTCCAAAATACCATATATTGAGGGATGGTTGGGAGTATGTATCCTTCCTAATGGTCCTAAATCTTCCTGACCAACTGGCAACTACGGCAAGCAATGATTATTGGTAAGGAAGTAGCAGTAGTGGTGTCGGCGTTGAGAAATCTGGCCGACGAGTAAATTTAAACTACGCGCTTCGGGGTTGATTTGGTGAGTGGGGAAGAACACGAGGGATTATCCTGGTTCGGATGATCGACGCCCTACGTCCAGCAGTTGGTTTGATTTTTATTGCTCGTAGTAGGGGTTACAAGCTTTCGAGAGAGAGAAAGGAGCCCAAGTCTCTAAGTGCTGCGTGTGTGTGTTCGTCCTCGCGTGCATTGCGAGAACGAAGAGGATGAGAGTGAGTTCGCTTGAGAGTGTCTGCGCGAGCCCCCCTGGTTTACGGGTCAATCCTCCCTTTTATCCTTCCAAGGAAGGATTGACCACTTACAGTCTTGGGGGAAAAGAAAAGTAGAAAGAAAGAGAAGAAGAAATCTGAAGGTGTTAATTGCGGATGGCTCGTTGTCGCCTGAGCGCACAGCACGGGATGGAGGCCTCCTTCCCCGACGCCTTTTCCTCCGGGCGAGGGCACCAGGGATGCCCGCGTCCTGTTTACGTACTGTTTCGGTTCTGTGGGATTACGGCCTCCACTGTTGCTGCGTGGGGAAATGGCGCGGCCGTGGTCAAAAAGCTTCTCTGCGACGTGCGAGGCAGCGGCTCACGACGCCCACTTGCGCCTGCATTCAATGAGCTCTCAACGGCCGGCCCTCAACCCTTGTTGTCCGACCCTTGCCTCGCGGCTGGGGTTAGACGCCCGGGGTCGGTCGAGATACTACCATGTTTATTATCCACGAAAGCTAATTTGATTGTTTCCCACGAACATGCATCCCATATGTCATCAATAACAACCAAGTACCTACTCACATGACAGTCAGAGAGCCTGAGTTAGTAAAACAATCGGGATAGCCTTACTCAATAATTAATATAACCATCATTAAAAATACTAAGAGAAATCAAATACTACCTCTGTTCCCAATATAAGGCTAGCTACCATTCAAACACAAAAATAGTCTTGAGTGAAAAGCCTATCATATGCCTTATTCTTATCTTAACCCAGTCATCCACCAACCCTAAATTTTGCCTTATATATCCTCAAAATGTCATATATTTGGAGACAAATTTTCAATTCCAAAATACCATATATTGAGGGATGGTTGGGAGTATGTATCCTTCCTAATGGTCCTAAATCTTCCTGACCAACTGGCAACTACGGCAAGCAATGATTATTGGTAAGGAAGTAGCAGTAGTGGTGTCGGCGTTGAGAAATCTGGCCGACGAGTAAATTTAAACTACGCGCTTCGGGGTTGATTTGGTGAGTGGGGAAGAACACGAGGGATTATCCTGGTTCGGATGATCGACGCCCTACGTCCAGCAGTTGGTTTGATTTTTATTGCTCGTAGTAGGGGTTACAAGCTTTCGAGAGAGAGAAAGGAGCCCAAGTCTCTAAGTGCTGCGTGTGTGTGTTCGTCCTCGCGTGCATTGCGAGAACGAAGAGGATGAGAGTGAGTTCGCTTGAGAGTGTCTGCGCGAGCCCCCCTGGTTTACGGGTCAATCCTCCCTTTTATCCTTCCAAGGAAGGATTGACCACTTACAGTCTTGGGGGAAAAGAAAAGTAGAAAGAAAGAGAAGAAGAAATCTGAAGGTGTTAATTGCGGATGGCTCGTTGTCGCCTGAGCGCACAGCACGGGATGGAGGCCTCCTTCCCCGACGCCTTTTCCTCCGGGCGAGGGCACCAGGGATGCCCGCGTCCTGTTTACGTACTGTTTCGGTTCTGTGGGATTACGGCCTCCACTGTTGCTGCGTGGGGAAATGGCGCGGCCGTGGTCAAAAAGCTTCTCTGCGACGTGCGAGGCAGCGGCTCACGACGCCCACTTGCGCCTGCATTCAATGAGCTCTCAACGGCCGGCCCTCAACCCTTGTTGTCCGACCCTTGCCTCGCGGCTGGGGTTAGACGCCCGGGGTCGGTCGAGACGGAGATTTCCCTCGACCCTTCGGGGGTCGAGGGGATGGTCGGGGGGTCGGACGCCCGAGGTCGGCCGAGGCGGAGATCTCCCTCGACCCTTCGGGGGTGGAGGGGATGGTTGGAGGGTCGAGGCGCTCGTGCCCCGCGGAACCCCCCAACTCACGGGCCGCGCGGCCTTTGAGGTCGGCCTGGCCCAATCAAGACTATGCGCTACGGACCTGGCTTACAGTTGTTGCTTCCCCGGGGGGCGGCGGTCAGTCATTCGGCCCGGTCCCACGCCTAATTGTGAGGTTTTATTAAAATAACCGCGGGTATCTGGTTTTAGGTACCCGACAAGTAGTAATAGTATAGAACTCTCTAATTGTAGAGTCTTTATTTTAGTTTAGGTCTGAGTCATGTAATCTCTATATAACCTTATGGACTACTCCCTTTGTCCTAGAATAAGTGATGTTTTTGACTTTCAGATTTCACGTTTGACCGTCTGTCTTATTCAATTTTTTTTTGTATAAATACTAAAACAAACATTTCATGACCAAAGTATTGTGATGATAAAACAAGTTATACAAAAAATAATAATATTTGCAAAAAAAAATGAATAAAACGGATGGTCAAACGTAATGTCTGAAAGTCAAAAATGTCGCTTATTCTGAAACGGATGGAGTACAATTCAATATAAATGTTATTCATAACGTGGTATATAGAAACAACAATTAGAGTTAGAATGTTTTTTCCATCTATATAATGCTCTTATGGGCAACAGTTCAATACAAGTGCTATTCATAACATTTATGATATAAAAATAATCAGGTAAGGGCTCAAAGCTAGCTTGTACCACCCCTTAAAAGAAGCATATGTTTATCTTAATACATAAGGAAACAGCTATAACTTTTTTCTCATTAAACAACAACAATAATCTTTCAATATAAAAGGTCATATACATATGGTTGCAACGGTATGCATATAACAAAGTTGTGCGGAATATGGGTGTAAAAGAGAAAACTTTTACTAACTAAAGTACGTCAATGTGAAATTAATGCTGTTAATATAGAACAACTTTGTAGAACTACCCTTAATATAGAACAGACACAACCAAATATTCTACTCCCTTCTTCTCAAAATATTTGGCATCTTAGTCATATCAAGTTTTTTCATAATACTTGGCATTCTCACTTTTCAAGACACATTTCTTTTTTTCCGGATAGATCTCTATCTTTATCTCTCTCCTTCTCGTTTTATGTGTACCTACTTTATTACTCTCCTTTTTATTCTCCGTGCCTAGGATTAGGATGACAACTATATTAGGACAGAAGAGTACTCATTATGTAAAGCTTTGAACAACCGATGCATACCTTCGGTCTCTGAGGTGATCTCGGAGCTCATTAATGAGCTGCCTTTCATCCAGCATTGTAATTTTGAGATCCATGTATTTACTCTTGTCAAGCTCTACAAGAACGTCTCTAAAAACTTTCTTCAAGTCAGGATCCCGACCAACCGGAACAAAAGCTGACACCATTCGTCCATCAACACCTTCTTTAAGTTTGTCATACACTGCTTTTGCAAGAGTGGTCTTGCCCAATCCTCCAACCCCGACAACAGACACCATCTTCATCTTTCTTTTGAACTCGTCATCTCCTTGGGGCGACAACATGGATATGAGCTCACTGCTTGACTTGTTGATGCCGATAAGCTGTGACACTTCCTTGTACATAGCCGCAAGACGAGGATCAACTCTCGCGGCAGGCCTAGCCAAAGCAATATTATCAGCTGTGTACCGGCCGTAACGATGCGTCACCTCGTTGATTCTCTTGTTGATGTCATTGATTGTGCCGGCGATTTTACGACGTTTGAACTGGTTGCGCACTATACTAACCAGGCCAACAGCTTTGTCTAGAAGGCGTTGAAGTAGGCCTTCCTGGTCAGAGGTCTCATGGCCGCCCTCGTTCACCAGGAATGTGTCGATGACGTCATCCATGTCGTACGATGCCTCCCTGAGTTCGCGGGCCCACAACTTGACCTGCTCGTCGAGCTCGGCGGGCGGCACCTTGCTGACCTTGCAGAGGGCGGCGTGAGCACACTCAAGTTCTTTTATGAGAGACTCTATTTCCTCCGGCACGCTCTTCAGCAGCTTGTACTCATTCGTGAGCAGTTCACCGAGCTTGGAGATTAGGCTTCCCACCGCCCCCGTCACAACATCCATGCTCACATGTTGCTTCATCTTCAACCCAAACTACAGACTGAACAAGAAAATAATAGGCCCAATTCAAATGCATCCGAGAGGAATCCCAAATATCTGAATCTTTGTGTGATGTTTAACATAACGAAAAAAGATATACACAACAACAATAATCTTTCAATATAAAAGGTCATATACATATGGTTGCAACGGTATGCATATAACAAAGTTGTGCGGAATATGGGTGTAAAAGAGAAAACTTTTACTAACTAAAGTACGTCAATGTGAAATTAATGCTGTTAATATAGAACAACTTTGTAGAACTACCCTTAATATAGAACAGACACAACCAAATATTCTACTCCCTTCTTCTCAAAATATTTGGCATCTTAGTCATATCAAGTTTTTTCATAATACTTGGCATTCTCACTTTTCAAGACACATTTCTTTTTTTCCGGATAGATCTCTATCTTTATCTCTCTCCTTCTCGTTTTATGTGTACCTACTTTATTACTCTCCTTTTTATTCTCCGTGCCTAGGATTAGGATGACAACTATATTAGGACAGAAGAGTACTCATTATGTAAAGCTTTGAACAACCGATGCATACCTTCGGTCTCTGAGGTGATCTCGGAGCTCATTAATGAGCTGCCTTTCATCCAGCATTGTAATTTTGAGATCCATGTATTTACTCTTGTCAAGCTCTACAAGAACGTCTCTAAAAACTTTCTTCAAGTCAGGATCCCGACCAACCGGAACAAAAGCTGACACCATTCGTCCATCAACACCTTCTTTAAGTTTGTCATACACTGCTTTTGCAAGAGTGGTCTTGCCCAATCCTCCAACCCCGACAACAGACACCATCTTCATCTTTCTTTTGAACTCGTCATCTCCTTGGGGCGACAACATGGATATGAGCTCACTGCTTGACTTGTTGATGCCGATAAGCTGTGACACTTCCTTGTACATAGCCGCAAGACGAGGATCAACTCTCGCGGCAGGCCTAGCCAAAGCAATATTATCAGCTGTGTACCGGCCGTAACGATGCGTCACCTCGTTGATTCTCTTGTTGATGTCATTGATTGTGCCGGCGATTTTACGACGTTTGAACTGGTTGCGCACTATACTAACCAGGCCAACAGCTTTGTCTAGAAGGCGTTGAAGTAGGCCTTCCTGGTCAGAGGTCTCATGGCCGCCCTCGTTCACCAGGAATGTGTCGATGACGTCATCCATGTCGTACGATGCCTCCCTGAGTTCGCGGGCCCACAACTTGACCTGCTCGTCGAGCTCGGCGGGCGGCACCTTGCTGACCTTGCAGAGGGCGGCGTGAGCACACTCAAGTTCTTTTATGAGAGACTCTATTTCCTCCGGCACGCTCTTCAGCAGCTTGTACTCATTCGTGAGCAGTTCACCGAGCTTGGAGATTAGGCTTCCCACCGCCCCCGTCACAACATCCATGCTCACATGTTGCTTCATCTTCAACCCAAACTACAGACTGAACAAGAAAATAATAGGCCCAATTCAAATGCATCCGAGAGGAATCCCAAATATCTGAATCTTTGTGTGATGTTTAACATAACGAAAAAAGATATACGTAGGAAGCACAACGAGATTCAAATTCAAACTGGTTCCATCAAATCTACCGTTTTGTTTCATTTACAACTGACAAGGATTCAAATCAACATCTCGAAATCAAAATGTTGGAACAACTTACGCAGGTACGATTTTAGAGCGAAGCGGTCCCTGCACCAACGCCAACCCAGCGGCCGAAGGCATTGGGTTCCAGCTCCCACGGCAGGCGGAGCGCGGCGCCCATGGCTCTTCTTGACTGTTTTGCGCGTCCACTGCAGGCTGAGTGGTGGTCGGTCTGTTAGGCTGGTCTGGGTGAAGCAGCTCTGCAGTCCTCGTCTTCCCCTACCGCTATGTTACCAGCTAGGTCATCGAAAAAGCAAAACTACTCCATTATGAATGTCGACATCAATGCTAATATATGGCAACTTGACATCGGAAAGCTGCTTACAGAGACTATTATGCAATTTTAGCTTTCACGCAATACGCATAACCCTATAGTGTATATATACTGGTTAAAAAAAACGACTGTGATATATACTGGTTAAAGCATGGAGTAGTATGGACTCTTACTCTGTGGAAACAAATCAAGCACTGTTAATTACTTCTGTAAAGCAACAAGCGTTCCAGCTGTCTAAACTGCTGACTCTTCCACCGAGCCATCGCTCTCGAATAAATGTCAGCATTGTGCAGGTGGCCAGTAGGCATGCCCAATATACATTACATTACTCCATCTTACCAGTGATCAAATGAATGTCAACATCATTATGATTTATATATTACCTATCATTACCATTAGAAAATCCAAAATACCCTCATTCATTTTTATATATTATCCTCCACTGCTTCATCGATAAATTTAACTCAAATACCTCTGTGTATTCGATTATTATATTTATTATTATTGCCACTGTAATATATTATTTGGAAGTAGATAAGTTCTTTACCCGCTGCGCATGCTTGCAACACCTTGGCTGTGTGCTGCTCGATGTGAGGCGAGAGCTGTGTGCCGACAAGGATGAGGAGACGACGGCCGGTAAGAAGGGCCTGGTGCCTACTTTGTACTGTACACGATGGTGTGGTCAGGGGTGCCCGGCGGGGGGGGGGGGGGGGGAGGC